>CAUDMG010000371.1:152500-235000 GCA_958450375.1 Homarus gammarus
GTTGACAAGTCCTCTTCTTATTCTTTCTTATTCTTCTTTCTCCCTTCTTCCATTTCTTCCCTCTCCTCCTCCTCTCCTTCATCCTCCTCCTCGTCATTCCCTCCCGTATCCCACCTATAAATTATCATGCTCTGTTTACATTCTTGTTTCCGGAGGCGGTAATGTCCTACCCCTCAGCTGCGCCTCTCAAAGAACCCGTATTTTACTGAGTGATGCTGACACCTTACAGAGGTGATGTTGACCAGAGAGGAAGTGGGTGCTTGGTAGGGTGAGGGAAGACGGATAACTTGCTCCTTGTACTTATTCCTGCTCAAGCAAGGTGCAGAGTTATCTATCTTCTCCCTGGTGGCGGAGCAGGAGACCGGTCCCTAGGCCACCCGCACCTCCCTACCAAATTTCAACTCTGCATATACATACACATGATAATGGTTGCTCCTCGTGCACGAGGATGGCCTGCCCAAGGGCCATCTGGGCGTGAATTTGTTTAAGGTGTAAAGATGTCGCCAATACATCAACCACACCGTGAGTTAACTTGTTGCATGACCCAATGAATACTGGACAACTCACCAACTGCACTGGCTAACCATTACTCCCGAACACGATCCGCAAATCGATTAAAATCCAGGACCCCAATTCCTGCTGGGTAGACAGAGGCAAATGGCGAAAAGAAACTTGTCCATAGTTTCACCCTGTCCGGGGATCGAACCCAGGTCCACTGTCTTGTGAGGTGAGCATATTGACACACATACACTACTGTATGTATATTATGTATGCTGGATTATATATCATGTATGTATATTATGTATGTGCTCCATTTATGTATTATTTATTCAGCCTAGCTAGCAGCGTGTGGCAATGTTATTACCATATCCCACACGCTTAATTAATGTGCCTGGCGACGTATGGAAGCTGCTAATGTATCACTTGCCATACGTCGCCTATAGCAGTTGACCGAGAGCCTAGTCAAGAAAGAGTGCTGCTCTCCTTTGTGTACATACTCTTATCCAGTAAACCGAACCTACAAAACTATACAGGTGTTTGTGTTCTCTCCTGTATATAGAACTTATTATTCAGAACCTAACATGGCGCAGTGAGTAGGATTACTGGATAATTACGAGTGATAGTGCAAAGTTTGTAGAAAGCCGGCTAGGGTCCCCTCCCGTCTTGGGTCAAGCCTTGGGTCAACTCCCGCGCGCGTCACCTCTCCTCGAAGAATTTAGCAACTTTGAGCAGTGTCAGTGATTTTCTGTGAAGTGTTTAGTGCATTGTGTGTTCGTGCCATTCATGTGTGACCTTGTTCTAAGGGATTCCCAAGGTATACGGCACGTTCTGGGCATTTGTAAGGAGTAAAGTTCAGTGCACCCGTCTCTGACCGCGTCCTGAGGGTAACTAGACTGACTGGGAGTCGCCGCGCCTCTCCCTCCACCCCCCTCACAGCGCCGCCTCCACCCCCCCCTCACAGCTGGGGCGAGACGCTCTACCCGCCCAGTACACACACTCACTCGCACACATACATATACTGTACTAACACTCGCTGACCGCGCGGCTTCCTTATATATATTTTATATATATAACCTACTTATCTGTGTATTTAATTAATTTTTTGTCTGAAATCTTGTTGATACGACGGGCTGACCGGTCAACACTGATTAAGACATAGTACACAGAGGAAGTAGTTATGTCTCACGCCTTACGTAGCCGTGGACCCAGCGTCTGGATGACCCAGGCGGGTGATAGCCCCGCAGAGATGGATGACCAGACCGGCCACGACGCTTCAGCCCCCACATCGCGCAGTCCCTCACCTCAATATTCAGCGTTGTCTCCAGAGATAATTGCTTTACTGAAGTTTATGAGAGATGAGAAACGCGAGGATGAAGCCCACAGACGTTTGGCGGATGAGCACAGAAGGCAAGCAGAGGCAGAACGAGACAACCAACGGAGATTGGAAGACAGTGAACGGTTTGAAGCCTTGATATCTCGCCTCACTGTTAACCAAGCCCCTGGCTCTAACACTGCCTCGGTACTGACTGGTTCAGATACCTCATCCATGCTTCCTTCACACCCCCCAGCCCCACCTAAAGCAGCAGCTCAAACGCCGCCCATCTTGAAGCCTGATGAGACTTTCCAGACTTTTCGTGAATGGCGGCGACGGTGGACTGACTACTCTACAATGGTGGATCTCCAGAGTTTGTCACAGCCTAAACAACTCATCCAGCTGCGCATGTGCCTGTCCTTGGAAATTCAGCGTGTCTTGGAACATACGTTGCAGGTACCCCCAACCTCTTTGCTGTCTGTAGAGGAGGTACTGGACGTTCTACAACGGCACATCAAAGGACAGCAGAATGAAGCTCTGCGCAGGAGGGAATTGTTTAGCTGCAGACAGATGGAGGGTGAGTCTTTTGATGCCTTTTACGTGCGTCTTAAGAGAGCCTCGGAAGAGGTAGATATATGTCCAGGCCACCACCAGCAGTGCGAGGAGACCCAGTTGAGGCAGGTGATCCTGATGGGTGTTAACGACGAGGAACTTGTCCAACGCCTCACCTCCCTCGACTCTTCCTCTTCTCTTAAGGATGTGTTGACGATATGTCGCTCCTATGAGGCTGCCAGGTGTGCCACCTCTGCCATCCGTGCTCCCCCTACAGCTGTACGCGCTGTGTCCCGGTACAAGAAGGACAAGAAGTCCGTTCCTACGCCTTCGCCCACCACGTCCACGCCTGGTTTATTTTGCAACAACTGTGGTAAGCAGCACGGAACACAGGTGTGTCCAGCTGCTCAGTCTACCTGCAACAGTTGTGACCGTAAGGGCCACTGGTCACTCACAGTACGGTGCCCAGCCAAACGCGTCGAGTGCAATGTGTGTGGTCGTCTGGGCCACTATGACAAGCGTTGCCCTTCCAACATACCCAAGGGACCGCGTCGGCGGAAGCTTCAGCCCCCCTCCACCAGAGAGGGCCGCCCACAGTCTTCCAATCAGAGGTACGACGACTCCTGACAACGCTCGAGCCACATTAGGAATGTGTGCTCCCCCCCGCGTCCCAGGACCAAAGTCCCCCAGTACATCAGCGTCATCGTGACCTACGGCGGTGTGTCATCCCGTCTTCAGATGTTGCCCGACACCGGCGCTGATGCTACAGTCATCGGTCCCCAGCATTTGCAATGCTTGGGGCTCTCTCCAAGTGATCTAGGACCGCCCCCCAAGGATCTCCGCTTTATGGCAGATGGTTCACAGATGACCCCGGCCCTGGGTTCACTCCAAGCACAAGTCACCTTTGGCAACAGGTCGTGTCAAGCCTGGATTGATGTGCATAACGGTGTCCAGACTCCTTTGCTGTCCTACAGACATTGTCAGGAGTTGGCCATCATCTCCCAGGACTTCCCCAAACCTATTCTTGAGGTAAAACACGCCAACAGGGTGCAAAAAGGGAGCAGCAACGACCCTGCTGCCGCCCTACCCCTGCCTCTTGCCAGTGACACCTCTCCTTCGGATGCTCGGAAGTACTTCCTGAGGATCCACCTGAGGGACGACGCGAAGCCATTCGCTATTTACACCCCTCGACTGGTTCCCCTGGCCTTCCGCGAGGCGGTCAAAAACGAGCTGGACTCCATGGTCGCCCAAGAAATTATTGTACCAACCGGGGATGACCCGTCTCCATGGTGTCACCCGATGGTTGTCGTCGCAAAACCTAAAGGTGGTGTTCGGATCACCACTGACCTTTCCAAGCTCAACAACCAGGTGTCTCGTCCTGCGCACCCTTCTCCCACGCCCTTTTCAGCCATACGCAGCGTGAACCCGAAGGCGCGCTTCTTCACGACGATGGACGCCCTGTGTGGATACTGGCAGATAGAGCTTGCCGAAGAAGACCGACCACTCACAACGTTCATCACCCCGCATGGACGTTACAGTTATTGCCGTGGCCCCATGGGATTCGCCGCTACAGGAGACGCTTTCTGTCTTCGAGGTGATATGGCTCTACAAGGTCTGGCAAACTGCGTGAAAGTGGTCGACGACATACTCGTGTACGACGAGGATTATATGGATCACCTCTGCCGTATCTACGAGGTACTCAACAGGTGCCGGAAGCACGGCATTACCCTAAATGCCGACAAGTTTGTTCTGGCCAGCTCTTCAGTTGACTTTTGTGGGTACACCCTCTCAGGGAATGGTATCGCAGCTGACCCGGAAAAGGTCCGCGCCATTACGGATTTTCCCACCCCTGCTAACCTGACCGACTTGAGGTCCTTCATCGGTCTCGTCAACCAGTTAGCAGAGTTTTCGTCGGACATCTCCGCAGCTGCTCAACCACTTCGCCCCCTGATGAGCCCCAAGAGGACATTCCTGTGGACCCCCGACCACGACAAGGCCTTCCAGCAAGTGAAACAGGCCCTGTCTCGTCCACCTGTCCTCGCCACGTTTGACCCAGCCTTGCCGACAGTTCTGCAGACGGATGCCTCACGCTTGTATGGCGTGGGATACGCCCTACTGCAGGATCATGGTGGAGGGCAGTTCCGGCTCGTCCAGTGTGGCTCGCGTTTCCTCTCTGACACTGAGACGCGCTATGCCACTATTGAGTTGCAGCTGTTGGCTGCGGTTTGGGCGATGTCCAAGTGCAGGTTTTACCTCATAGGCCTGCAATACTTTCACCTAGTGACCGACCATCGCCCGCTTGTCCCGATCCTCAACCACTACACGCTAGACGCCGTGGAGAACCCTCGCCTCCGGCGTCTGAAAGAGAAACTCTCGGCGTACATCTTCACTGCAGTGTGGCGTGCTGGTAAGGAGCTCTGCATCCCTGATGCCTTATCCCGCTCCCCTGTCAGCCGCCCTACTCCAGAAGACCATGTACTCGACGCCGACCTCGCTCTTTCCGTCAGGACTGTGGTCACTCTCCATGCCGTCCAATCCCTTCGTTCGGACCTGTCACCAGATGACGACAAGGCAATGGAGGACCTTCGAACAGCGGCCCGAGATGACCCTTCCTATGTCCGACTCGTCGAGTGTGTGAGGAATGGATTTCCTAGCAACCGCTACGATCTTCACAACACCCTGCTCCCGTATTGGAAACTCCGCGATGGACTCTACTGCGACGGAGACCTTGTTCTGTACGGAGCACGTGTAGTTGTCCCTGCTGCATCACGTCCCCACGCCTTGGCCCGCCTTCACGACAGTCACCGTGGAGCTGAGGCCACCAAACGACGTGCACGACAGACTGTGTTCTGGCCCGGCATCAATTCCGACATCTCCAATGTTGTCCGTGCGTGTGAGCCCTGCCAAGTATTACAACCCAGCCAGCAGCAGGAACCCTTTATGAGTGACGACAACCCCACCCGCCCCTTTGAGTCTGTGTCGGCCGACTTTTTCTGTGTGTCAGGAAAGTCCTTCCTAGTTATCGTCGACCGTCTCTCTGGTTGGCCGGTTGTCATCAAGTGCGGTAATGACACGACGTCTGCCGCCACCATCAGCAAGTTCCGCCACTACTTCCGTGACGTGGGCGTTCCTGTACGCCTGCGAACCGACGGAGGGCCTCAGTTCACAAGCCGGGACTTTGCTGCGTTCCTTGACCGATGGGGAGTCCGGCATGTGTTGTCATCGCCCCATTACCCGCAGTCCAACGGCCACGCTGAGGCTGCTGTCAAATCCCTGAAGCACCTCATCCTTAAGGTGGCCCCTTCTGGGAACATTGACTGCGAGGCCTTCGACAGGGGTCTTCTTGAACTCCGCAACACACCTAACTACACCGGACGCTCCCCTGCCCAGGTTTTGTATGGACGCCCCCTTCGTTCTTGTGTCCCTGCTCACCCTCAATCCTTCTCCAAGGAGTGGCAGGCCAAGACAGAGGATTGTGATCGCCGAGCCGCCGAACGTGTTCAGGACGTCGTCGCCCGCTACAATGACCACGCCCGTTCTCTCCCCAGGTTGAGTGTCGGCACCCAAGTCCGTGTTCAGGACCCGACCTCCCTACGTTGGGACAAAGTAGGCGTAGTCATGGGTCTCGGCAGGTCACGGGACTACCAGGTGCGGTTACCCAGTGGTCGTGTGTGGTGGAGGAACCGCCGTTTTCTCCGACCCGTAACAATGCCTTCTGCTGGCCCCGCCACCAGTGTTGAGTCCCATACCCTTCCCAGTGATGAAGTCCCTCGACGCTCAGAACGGATCCAAAAGAAAAGGTCCGCTCAAGACTTTGCTATGAGCGTATAGGGGGGAGGGAGGTGTATGTATATTATGTATGCTGGATTATATATCATGTATGTATATTATGTATGTGCTCCATTTATGTATTATTTATTCAGCCTAGCTAGCAGCGTGTGGCAATGTTATTACCATATCCCACACGCTTAATTAATGTGCCTGGCGACGTATGGAAGCTGCTAATGTATCACTTGCCATACGTCGCCTATAGCAGTTGACCGGGAGCCTAGTCAAGAAAGAGTGCTGCTCTCCTTTGTGTACATACTCTTATCCAGTAAACCGAACCTACAAAACTATACAGGTGTTTGTGTTCTCTCCTGTATATAGAACTTATTATTCAGAACCTAACAACTACTACTTTGATGTCACTCGGAATCGAGTATGACGATCATCCAGCTATGATACAATGATACGAGTTATTAAGAATGTCACCTAGGTTGGTGAGTTCTGAGGTGACTAAAGAGGCCGATACGGGACCGGTAGGGTCGATCACAGATGTTGCACATGTGGGGTCCCTACGTCTAGTGCGGGAGGAGCGGCGGCAGCGTCTTTCCGGCGCCGGCGTTGGTGCTTGTCTGCCTCGCTATGCAATCGGGCGACCCTAAGAATAGAATTGACATCATCTCGTGTGGTGCTCCTCCAAGCATTACGGTGTGGAGTAAATCGTCTCCCAGGTGAGGGGGGTCGATTTGACACTTTTTCAGGTTTGTCTTAAGACTATCCTTATACCTTTTCATTTGCCCGTCAGCGTTACGTTTACTATTCGTTAGGTGACTTTAAAGTAGCTGCATTGGCAATCTACTAACGTTCATGTGGGTAACATGGCCAGTCCCGCGTAGTTGTTCATGTATAGTGGTTGCTTTGATGCTCCTACAGTTAGTGTCAGCAAGAATACTGGCATTTGTTCTCTTCTCTTTCCAGCGAACTCGGAGAATGGAACGTAGACTACGTTGGTGAAAGTTTTCAAGTGCCTTGATGTGCCTCCTATATATGACACATGTCTCGCTACCATATAGCAGGGTGGGGAGGACCACTGCTCGATATACGTGTAACTGTGTAGATAATTTCAGCTCCCTACAGCTGAAGACACGGTTTCGGAGTCTGCCAAAAGCTTGAGATGCACATCTGATTCGATGCAGAATCTCTTCTTCGATGTCCGTGGTGGTAGACAGGTGGGAACAGAGATACCGAAAGTGGGTAACATTAGAGGAGGTAGTACCGTTAAGCTGGATGGATGGCGGTGTATTTGAATGAGGGGCAGGGTGAAAGAGAATCTTGAGTCTTACGTACATTTACCTCAAGGCCAATGTGTGCATGCGCATCTGCCTAGGTGTTCAGGATCTCCTGTAGGTCGCGTTCAGTGTGAGCGACAAGGGTGAGGTCGTCTGCATACTGTAGCTCAATAATGGAAGCTGCCGACACCTTTTTTCCTGCCTGGAGTCGTCATATGTTGAAAAGACTCTTCATCCGGCACTCGATGTCTATCCCGCAGGCTAGATTGGCACTGGTACGATTAAGGAAGGCAGCCAAGAAAATGGAAAAGAGAGTTGTTTAACCCCTGTTTGGATGGGGTAGAACTCAGACTGGGTGCCATTGTCCAGGATACTCCCGTTCATGCCATCGTGGAGTTGTTTCACAATGGCGATGAATTTTGGTGTTATATGTAGTGATGATGGATGGTGTTATATGTAGTGATGATGGATGGTGTTATATGTAGTGATGATGGATGGTGTTATATGTAGTGATGATGGATGGTGTTATATGTAGTGATGATGGATGGTGTTACATGTAGTGATGATGGGTGGTGTTATATGTAGTGATGATGGATGGTGTTATATGTAGTGATGATGGATGGTGTTATATGTAGTGATGATGGATGGTGTTATATGTAGTGATGATGGATGGTGTAATTTGTATTGATGATGGGTGGTGTTATATGTAGTGATGATGGATGGTGTAATTTGTATTGATGATGGGTGGTGTTATATGTAGTGATCTCAAAAAAACTCCAACCAACCCGACCCGACACACCTGAGAGAACGAGAGAAAGAGAGAGAAACTTACGGTCAGTCCAGACGCACACACGTAGAAAAATTGCATTCCCTCCTATGATTTAAGGCTATTTTGATCCTTAGGTTCTCTTTCATTATGGCTTGCTTTTCTCTGCCAATCCTACGATATTTCACACCGTGGCCTAGCGAAAGAGCCGACCGGAGGGGGGCGTTTCTGCTAGTAAATAATAATAAAAAGTACTTTATATTTGGTAACATTAAATTTCATCTGTCATTTTCCTGACTATGCAATTTTTTTTCTTTCTGTAGTTTTGCTGAACTCTCGTCAGATTTAATTACACGCCCTATTTTAGTGTCGTCAGCAAATTTCATTTGTCGCTACGTAAGCGTATATTTATGTCGTTTATGTATATAATAAATAGTAATGGTCCAAGTACTAGCCTTGGGGTACTCCACTAGTGACGTTACCCCATTCTGATTTAGTGCCGTTAATGTTTACTCGCTGTTTCCTGTTCCGTAACCACACCCTAATCCATTTTAGAATATCTCCTCCAATTCCACGAGACTAGACTTTTCGTATTAGTTTATCGCCCCCCCCCCCCCCCCAGGCCCCGAGGTGGGTCAGTGACCTGTGCCCGGGTGGGCTAATACCCGTAATCATACTTACTCGAACACTTACTCTCACTCTCATTCTCACTCACACACTTACTCTCATTCTCACACTTACTTTCACACTCATTCTTACACCCAGGAACTTCAAGACCTTCAGATACTGCTGAATGTTATGAGAGTAAGTGTGAGTGTAAGAGTAAGTGTAAGAATAAGTGTGAGAGTAAGTGTGAGTGTAAGTGTGAGTGTAAGAGTAAGTGTGAGAGTAAGTGTGAGAGTATAGTATAATGTATAGTTTGGTACGAAGACACACACCTGTAAGTACACACGTCAGATGTGACCTGAAGGTGGGGGGGGGGGGGGGGGGGGGGCGAGAGACAGGCCTCACCCACACACAGTAAGATAAACACTTCCACCCCTGCCAACACCATCCCTGCCAACACCACCCCTGCCAACACCACCCCTGCCAACACCACCCCTGCCAACACCACCCCTGCCAACACCACCCCTGCCAACACCATCCCTGCCAACACCATCCCTGCCAACACCACCCCTGCCAACACCATCCCTGCCAACATCACCCTTGCCAACATCACCCCTGCCAACACCATCCCTGCCAACACCATTCCTACCAACATCACCCCTGCCAACTCCATTCCTGCCAAAACCACCCCTGCCAACACCATATCTGCCAACACCATTCCTGCCAACACCACCCCTGCCAACTCCATTCCTGCCAACACCACCCCTGCCAACTCCATTCCTGCCAAAACCACCCCTGCCAACACTATATCTGCCAACACCACCCCTGCCAACACCACCCCTGCCAACACCACCCCTGCCAACACAATCCCTGCCAACACCACCCCTGCCAACTCCATTCCTGCCAACACCATCCCTACTGTTGTTAATAAGAAATTGTGTACATAATATTTGATAAGTTGGTTGTTATTGTCTTATTTTAAAGGTAGGTCAGGTGGTAGTTAAGTTTGGCGGGGTTAGGTTAGGTTAGGTTAGGTTAGGTTAAGTTAGGTCAGGTGGTAGTTAAGTTTGGCGGGGTTATATTTCGTACAGTTAGATTAGGTGATGTTAGATTAGATTAGATTTGCTTAGTTTCGTTAGGTTAGGTTAGGTTTGGTTAAGTTAGGTTAGGTTTGGTTAGGTTAGGTTAGGTTCGGTTAGGTTAGGTTAGGTTAGCTTAGCTTTTGTGAAGGTTAAATTAGGTTCGTTGTTTGGTTATTAACCTAAAATATATTTAATTTTCTTTTTGGTCTTCATGAAAATTAGAAACCCGGTTTACTTCATATTGATGATTAATCACCTAATGTACTATAGGACTAGCCATGTGTCTGTTCTGGGCAGCCGAAACGGCACAATCGTTTTTCATCAAACTTGGTGGAAAAATCGCAAAAAATTCGTAGAGTGGAACAAACCTGGTCCTATGTCGAAGGTTTATTTTGGAAGGCATTAATTAACCATTTTATTTACGTTGAAAACCATGTCGCTGTATGCTGTCAGCCTTCCGGCGGTTGCGCGCTGGCCAAGCTCAAGCGTTCGAACTTTCACACTTTGGTAAACGGTACCACCGGACTCGCCACCGGGCATGAAGGGCCCACGGTCACTTGTCATATGCTAACCTAACTTAACCTGACCTAGCCACCTAACCTAACTTAACCTTACCTAATCTTACCTAATCTAGCCTAACCAAATCTAACCCAACTTTTCTCTCTCTCTCTCTCTCTCTCTCTCTCTCTCTCTCTCTCGGTTAACGAACTCAATTCGTTCCAGAAGGTCGTTCGTTAACCGAAAAGTTCGTTAACCGAAACCATTGTTTCAATGTGTTTTTGGGTAATTGGTTCCAGCTCACCGAAAATTTCCTTAATTCAACAAAAATGGTAGAAAAGTTCACTTACTTTGAGGTGTGTATGTAGAAGGCTCCTGGATGATGATGATGATGATGATGGGATTTAGAATGGGGGTGGAGGAGAAGGAAGAAGAGAAGGCATTGGGGTGCAAGAGAAATCACCCCATGGCACCATTTCACCCATAAAATTTTAGTTCTCCTGGTGTATTTCAAGATTATTTTCTTTAAATCAACACTGCACTGCATTATATATTGTCAATGTGTAAAATATATTTCAAAATGACCAATAATTTGCTTGGAAACACAGAAAAAAAGCGTTTAGTTGAAGAGAGTCTCAAGCAAGATGTTACCTCCAGTGAAAACAGAGAGAGACTATCTCCTGTTTGCTGTGTTAAGAGGCTGGATGCCACGCATTAAACTAGTCACTTTACCTTCAATTATGTTCAATAATTGTTAAAATGACTAAAAAATTTAATATTAAACTTTTAAAATTATTGAATAGTATAAACTTCTTGATATTTACTAAAATAGTAAGGAATTTAAGCCCTAGAATCGATTAATGTATTGGCTGACTGATACTAAAGCTGGTTGCCCGGTTAGTGCAAGTGAAAACATGTTGAGGTCGGTTCGTAAGAAATTCGTTAACCGAATTTTTGTTCGTTAACCGATTTGAAGGCAGTTCGTTAACCGAGGCGTTCGTTAAACGAGGGGTCTTCTGGTGGTGGGGGGGGGGGGAGTGTATAATAATAAAAATAATAATAGTAATTAACGGTTTATTGAAACAGCTTGGCAGTCAGAAGGCTGCGCAATATAGGGTGAAGCTGTGTAGATCAGCGGCTGTTGGGCATCTTTTTAATGTCCCTGTTGATGTAAGCGAGGCTGAACCAGTCCTCATCCTTGTTCAGGTTGTCCCCATTATAGCCATCATAAGTGAGAGGCTCTGCTTGGCCAACATCTATTATGTGCACGGTGTATGTGAGGCAGGAGTCGTCGATGATGATATTGCTGGCGTGCAGGTCCAGGTGAACGTAGCCACCGGCGTGAAACTCCTTTAGCGCCTTGGTGGTGGCGTTGTAGGCCTGGCGGCACTCATCTCTGGAGTGTGAATTTAAGAAGTCTTTGAACGTGACTCCACGGCAGTACTCCATAACGAGGCCACCATATATGGAGTCGCTTATGACGCCGTAAAGGATCGGGGTCCCGCCAGCCCCGTTCAGGTCGTAGAGAGCCTGGGCCTCGCCCATGAGGGAGTGGCCCTTGAGGGAGGTCTTGACGACAGCATCAACTGTCCTCCCATTGGCCAACTCCACAGTCCCTTGACGGGCGAGGCCAAAATGGCCACACCCTAATACCTTCTGGAAAGTGACATCCGCACAGGAAATTTTGGGAATATGGTCGCGGAAACAGCTCTCGCTCCTGCTTGAATTGATGGAGTCAGAGAAATCTCGGAGACATCGTGAAAGACGGGCGAGCTTGGGCTTCTTGGCGGTGTTAAAATGGCTGGAAGGTGAGGTGGGGCCAAAGTGAGGCCGCTTCAGTAACCGCTGTGAGACTGCAACAAAATCACACTTTTCCATTTTAAAATTTTTGAGAACCATCCTGTGGGGCATGAGACAACCTTAAAATTTACCATCAATTGTCGAAAATAGAATTTAGTTAGGTTGGAACTTTCATTTAAACTAAACAATTATCATGATAGTGATGATAACAGTAATGGTGATAGTGATAATAATGATGATAGTGATGATGATAGTAATGATGATAGTGGTGATGATAGTGGTGATGATAGTAACGACAATAATGGTGATGATAGTAATGATGATAGTGATGATGATAGTAATGATAATAATGGTGATGATAGTGGTGATGATTATGATGATGATAGTGGTGATGATAGTGGTCATGATAGTGATGATAACAGTAATGGTGATAGTGATAATAATGATGATAGTGATGATGATAGTAATGATGATAATGGTGATGAAAGTAATGATAATAATGGTGATGATAGTAATGATGATAGTGATGATGATAGTAATGATAATAGTGGTGATGATAGTGGTGATGATAGTGGTGATGATAGTGGTAATGATAGTGGTGATGATAGTAATGATAATAGTGGTGATGATAGTAATGATGATAGTGGTGATGATAGTAATGATGATAGTGATGATGATAGTAATGATAATAGTGGTGATGATAGTGGTGATGATAGTGGTGATGATGATAGTGGTGATGATAGTGGTAATGATAGTGGTGATGATAGTAATGATAATAGTGGTGATGATAGTAATGATGATAGTGGTGATGATAGTGGTGATGATTATGATGATGATAGTGGTGATGATAGTGGTGATGATAGTAATGATAATAGTGGTGATGATAGTAATGATGATAGTGATGATGATAGTAATGATGATAGTGGTGATGATTATGATGATGATAGTGGTGATGATAGTAATGATAATAGTGGTGATGATAGTAATGATGATAGTGATGATGATAGTGGTGATGATAGTGGTGATGATAGTGATGATGGTAGTGGTGATGATAGTGATGATGGTAGTGGTGATGATAGTGATGATAATAGTGGTGATGATAGTGGTGATGATAGTGGTGATGATAGTAATGATGATAGTGGTGATGATAGTAATGATGATAGTGGTGATGATAGTGGTGATGATAGTGGTGATGATAGTGGTGATGATAGTAATGATAATAGTGGTGACGATAGTAATGATGATAGTGGTGATGATAGTGGTGATGATAGTGGTGATGGTAGTGGTGATGATAGTAATGATGATAGTGGTGATGATAGTTATGATAATAGTGGTGATGATAGTAATGATGATAGTGGTGATGATAGTGGTGATGATAGTGGTGATGATAGTAATGATGATAGTGGTGATGATAGTGGTGATGATAGTAATGATAATAGTGGTGATGATAGTGATGATGATAGTGGTGATGATAGTGATGATGATAGTGGTGATGATAGTGATGCTGATAGTGATGATGATAGTGGTGATGATAGTGATGATGATAGTGATGATGATAGTGGTGATGATAGTGGTGATGATGGTGATGATAGTGATGATGATAGTGATGATGATAGTGGTGATGATAGTGATGATGACAGTGGTGATGATAGTGGTGATGATAGTGGTGATGGTAGTGATGATGATAGTGATGATGATAGTAATGATGATAGTGGTGATGATAGTGGTGATAATAGTGGTGATGATAGTGGTGATGATAGTGATGATGATAGTAATGATGATAGTGGTGATGATAGTGATGATGATAGTGGTGATGATAGTAATGATGATAGTGATGATGATAGTGGTGATGATAGTGATGATGGTAGTGGTGATGATAGTGATGATGGTAGTGGTGATGATAGTGATAATGATAGTAATGATGGTAGTGGTGATGATAGTGGTGATGATAGTGATGATGATAGTAATGATGATAGTGATGATGATAATAATGATGATAGTGGTGATGATAGTGATGATGATAGTAGTGATGATAGTGATGATAATAATGATGATAGTGGTGATGATAGTGATGATGATAGTAGTGATGATGGTAATGATGATAATAATGATGATTGTGATGATGACAGTCATGATGATATTAATGGTGATAATGAAGATGATATTGATGATGTGTGATTATGAAAGTAATGATGATAATGGTGATGATAGCAATGATGAGAGTGGTGATAGTGATGATGATAGTGATGATATTAATGATGATAGTGATGATGATAGTGATGACATTAATGATGATAGTTCTTCACGGCTTCCAAGACAAATATTATATGGCGGGAGGACAGGAAAAAAGATATAAGGACCACTCTAAAACTCTACTCAATTGCTGTAATATACAACCAAATTCACTGGAGGAACTCGCCTCAGACCGTTCCTTATGGCGACTCAACATGCCATAGAAGAGCGGAAACACTTGAGACCTCACTGAACCAAAAGAGAGCTACTAAACGAGCCCAACGACATCAGAGGGCTCAAGGCATAATTCCTCTCAATGAACAGCATCACTATTATCTACGGTGGCATCAGAGGGAACAACATCACTATTATCTACGTTGGCATCAGAGGGAACAACATCACTATTATCTACGGTGGCATCAGAGGGAACAGCATCACTATTATCTACGTTGGCATCAGAGGGAACAACATCACTATTATCTACGGTGGCATCAGAGGGAACAACATCACTATTATCTACGTTGGCATCAGAGGGAACAACATCACTATTATCTATGGTGGCATCAGAGGGAACAACATCACTATTATCTATGGTGGCATCAGAGGGAACAACATCACTATTATCTACGGTGGCATCAGAGGGAACAACATCACTATTATCTACGTTGGCATCAGAGGGAACAACATCACTATTATCTATGGTGGCATCAGAGGGAACAACATCACTATTATCTATGGTGGCATCAGAGGGAACATCATCACTGAAGATGTTCGGGGTACTTGGTTCTAACTACAGGGGCGAACATAAACACCTGTAGAGTTCTTTAGGTTCTTATTAACGGAAATATACAGGAGTGTGCTTACAAGCGCATGTAGTCCTTACTCTGACCTCTCAGGCGACATGTGGTAAGTGGTATACTAGCAGCTTCCAGATGTCGCCAAGCACATTTATCTAAGCTTGTGGTGACATGAAACGGGAGCATTGCCACACGCTACTGACTAGAGAAATAATGTGTATATATAGAGTACATACATGGAATACTGTACATACAACATACATAATATACATACAACATACAAAGACATGGGGTATGTGGGTCGTTTAACAAAATCTTTCATTACTGAAAGAAGAAGGAACAATGATTGAACATATAAATTATTATAGTTTACAGTTGATGGCCCGGGCCTCGGCTGGTCATGGAGACACCAGGTGGTGTGGTCTTCACGTGGTGTAGTAACTCGTCGTCGGGTGTTGATATGAGGGACCTCACATGGTCATGGAGGCATCGGGTGGTGTGGTGTTCACGTGGTGTAGTAACTCGTCCTCGGGTGTTGATATGAGGGACCTCACGTGGTCATGGAGGCATCGGGTGGTGTGGTGTTCACGTGGTGTAGTAACTCGTCCTCGGGTGTTGATGTAAAGGACCTCACGTGGTCATGGGGATACCGTGTGCTGTGGGGTGGCGTTACAGTACCTCACTCTGCTCGGTGATGTTGTGCATAGCCGGCCGGCCCTCTGTTGTTCCCAGGGTGGAGTAAGTAGCACCTCATGGTCAGAAGATGGTGGTCAGTTCTCAGGGGTGCTTATCTCACTGGTGGGTCACGGCTCTCACTGGTACTGTTTAGTGCTGAACTCACTGGCTTAAACACTGTTCAACACTTATCCCACTTCTTTTCGAAACGAAATTGTCACTTTTGATTATGTAGATATCCCGGTGGTGAGGATGGGTCCGGTAGAGGGAATTCTGGAATGGGCCGCCTTAATTGGTCTGGACCCTACGGTGGTTAAAGTGTATGTATGTATGTATGTATGTATGTGTGTATGTATGTATGTATGTATGTGTGTATGTATGTATGTATGTACAGTATGTATGTGTAATGGTCAACATGCTTGCGTCGCAAGCGAACGGACCCGAGTTCGATCCCCTGGCAGGGTGAAACTATGGGCAAATTTCTTTACGCCATTTGCTTTTGTCTACCCAGCAGTACTTGGGGACCTGGATGTTAATCGATTTGCGGATCGTATTCCAGGGTAATGGTTAGCCAGTGCAGTTGGCGAGTTGTCCGGTCTTCTCGGACTATTCCTTGACACTGTGTCATGCAGCTCGTTAACTTTGGGTGTGGTTGTTGTGTTGGCGACAGCTTCTACACCTTAAACAAACTCATGCCAATGTGGCCCTAGGGCCTGCCATCCTTGTTACACGAGGGGCAACAATTATTATTATTATTACCATTATAATAATAATAATAATAATAATAATAATAATAATAATAATAATAAGCGGTTTATTGAAAAAGTTTGCAGCCCGAAGGCTGAAAATATACATTGGACATAAATGACTTATTACATACATTGGTGGTTTAACAAAAGCCTTCATTAGAGAAAGGTGAAGGAACATACAGTGAACATACAGATTAATGTTTACACACGGAGATCATGTGAGCTGAGGTGTTGAACAGCAGACACGTAGTGTAGTAACTCCCTCACAGATGGCGTTATGAGGGGCATCACGTGGAGTACTAATTCCCTCGCAGATGGTGTTATGAGAAACCTCACATGATGCTGTAGCAACTCATTCACTACGTGGTGTCGTAGCATCATGGGGACACCACGTGGTCAGTTGTCACAGGACGTCACTCACTCAAGTGGGTGAGGTGTGGTCCCAGGCTTCTCTATCGTGGAGTCGCAAGGGAATTATCACTGGGTACCTGGGACCTCACTGTGTGAAGGTTAGCTTGGGTAAGACTCAATTGCCGAATTGTTTTTCACTGACTTAAGCAATGTTCACCACTATTCAACACTGGTTCCATTCCTTTCCCAAATGAAATAGTAACTTCTGGCGAGAACTTGTTGATATTCCGGTGGGGAGGAGGGTTGAGGGGAGGGAGTTGGTATGGGCCAACATAACAGTTGACGTGGCTACTGCTGAGCAGCGCCAGGTGCGTCTGACACGTCTTGTGTATGTATGTATGTACTATGTCTTTGAGGCCTGACCATTACTGAGCTAAATAGTTCACTATGTACCGATTAATTAAGCATTGTGCAGGTGGCGGCTGGCAGGTAAATAAGATATTGAAAATCATTGATATGAATTTTTTTTATTCTAGTCTGCTTTTAGCCTGCGGTTTGTCAGATCCAGTTTGTGGTTTGTCAGATCCAGCTTGCGGTTTGTCAGATCCAGCTTGCGGTTTGTCAGATCCAGCTTGCGGTGTGTCAGATTCAGCTTGCGGTTTGTCAGATCCAGCTTGCTGTTTGTCAGATCCAGCTTGCGGTGTGTCAGATCCAGCTTGCTGTTTGTCAGATTCAGCTTGCTGTTTGTCAGATATCAACTTGTGGTTTGCCAGTTTGAGGTTGTGGACTGTCAGATTGTAGCTTCTCGTTTGTCTGCTTTTAAGCAGCAATTTGGTCATGTTTCCACTTGCGTTCGGACAGGTATTTAGGCTTCAGTTAGTCAGGTTCCAGATTTCAGGTTTAATTATATTTCAGAATGCAGTTAGTTAGATTTCAGCCTATAGTTAGTAATATTTCAGCATGGGGCTGGCTAGTCAGATTTTAGCCAGCATCTATTGAGATTTCAGCTTAAAGTTAGTCAGTTCTCGTTACCGTAAGTCAGATTTCAGCCTTCTGATAGTCGCATTTGAAGCTGCATTTAGTCAGAAAAACCGGTAAGTTAAACATCAATACAGATTTCCGTCTAAAGTTAGCCAGATTTCGGCCTGTAGTTGGAGAGGTTTTAGTTTTTGGTGAGTCAGATTTCAAACAACTTGATTTGAGTCAAATTTATGGCTGCAGTTAGCTTTCAGTCAGTAGTTAATCGGATTTCTAGCTGCGGTTATTCAGATTTTTGTTTACGGTTAGCCAGATCTCATGGCACATTTAGTCACTCCAGCCGTTGCCTCTCTGACCAGACTGATGGACACTTATTCACATAATGGTATTTTCATGTATCAGTGAAATGGCGATTTTACCTCTGAGATACATTCATTTACGTGTGTGTGTGTGTGTGTGTGTGTGATAATATTAATAATAAACGGTTTATTAATAGAGTTGCAGCCGGTGGCCGAAAATATGCAAACTTACATTTGATTTAGACATAATGATATGCGTTGAATACATTTACAGGGCTGTACAGTACATAGATCAGGAGTTGTTTATTATTTTAACAAGAGATGGGATGGTGTTATTCTTATATCTATCGGTGCGGGCTCTTATGGGCTGAATTTTGTTTTAGTGGCGGACTGCGAGAAGTGGGAGGGGGACTGCCGGTGGCAGGAGGTGGCGATGACGAGGATGGTGCAGTAGTCCACTACCAAACCTTGCTAGTGCTTGGTGGTGGTGGTCACAGAGGGCTGCCATTTCCAGGGTGGAGAGAGCATTGTTATAGCCGGAGTAGTCTGCACCGAGCATGATTCTGCAGGCCCTTTTCTGTACCTTCTCTAGCCGACGTTGTTGGATAGAGTTAAGAGAAGACGATCAGGCTGGTGACGCATATGTTAGTTTGGGGAGAATAAAGGCGTTTTAGATAGTACTCAGCTCTGGCGTGGGTGCCCCAAGTCACCTAAGTCGTTGTAGCATGTAGAGTCGGTATGAGGCTGCCTTGATTGTGTTGTTTGCGTGGGCCTTCCAGTCCAGTTTGTGGTCTATGTGTGTGTGTGTGTGTGTGTGTGTGTGTGTTTGTGTGCGTGTGTGTGTGTGTGTGTGTGTTTGTGTGCGTGTGTGTGTGTGTGTGTGTGTTTGTGTGCGTGTGTGTGTGTGTGTGTGTGTGTTTGTGTGCATGTCTCAATTTTTCTTCTTGCGTTTCCCCCTTCTCTCTCTCTCTCTCTCTCTCTCTCTCTCTCTCTCTCTCTCTCTCTCTCTCTCTCTCTCTCTCTCTCTCTCTCTCTCTTCATAGCTCACTTTATGCAAAATCACTGCTGCAGGAAATGAGACAGCTGTTTATTGTGCCATTACTGGTCAGGTCAGGTCAATGTTAGGTCAGGTCAATGTCAGGTCAGGTCAATGTTAGGTCAGGTCAGGTAAATGTCAGGTCAGGTCAGTGTCAGGTCAGGTCAATGTTAGGTTAGGTCAGGTCAGTGTCAGGTCAGGTCAATGTTAGGTCAGGTCTGGTCAATGTCAGGTCAGGTCAATGTCAAGTCAGGTCAGGTTAGGTTAGCGATATAGTGTAAAATCTTTAGCTGAAATAAACTTCATGGGATTAGCTTCACGTTAAAATTCTCGGAGGGTGCGAGGGAGAAAGTCGATCAGTAAAATGACTTAAATCTGCCCCCAAACTAAACTTTCTTTACCGTTGTACACCACGTTCTTGCCCCTGATAGCATAGTGCTCCCTCAAGTGACGTATGGGAGCCGAGCATCTTTTCATCAAGGTTCTGAGAGCGTTATCACAGCTTCCCGGAACACGAGACCGTACCTCTGGTGGATCTATCCCACTGTTTAAATCTGTCTCTCACCATCTAAAACTGTCCCCCACTGTCAAAATCTGTCTCTTACCGTCTAAATCTGCCTCCTACTGTCTAAATATGTCTTCCATCGTCTAAATCTGTCTCTCACCGTCTAAATCTGTCTCCTACTGTCTAAATATGTCTTCCACCGTCTAAATCTGTCTCCCACTGAGCAAGGTTTTCAGACGAGGAAAGGATGAAAGATGAGGCGTTTTTTGCCGGGTCGCTCCGTCTAAGAAATTCTCTTTGCTTGAGATTTCAGGATGGGATGGTGGGGAGAGAGGGAGGGGGGTGGAGAGAGAGGGGGTGAAAAGAGAGGGTGGAGAGAGAGGGGGTGAAAAGAGAGAGAGAGAGAGAGAGAGAGAGAGAGAGAGAGAGAGAGAGAGCATATTAAATAGTTAATCACATGTAATAAATTTGTTAAGTAATAGTTAAAACATGGAAGACTATTATTATTCTATAACTCTACAAACTTACAACATATACATAATTTTTTTTTTATTCTAAACTTTTTCTCTCGTAAATAAAAAAAAAGTTATTTAAATTTGCATAATTAATTACATTACAAAAGTTATTTGGTTATTTTAATGTTTGACCTGAAGATTGAAAACCTTCATGTTACCTCGGGGGTTAGGTTAGGTTAGGTTAGGTTAGGTTAGGTTAAGTTAGGTAAGGTTAGGTAAGGTTAGGGTAATGTTCTTTTTAATTCGTCCATTTTTTTTAGTAAAGTAAACAGCGGAGGAGAAGAAAACTATTCCTTTGGGTAACTAATACAGATCCTCTTGCCTCAGTTGTGTTGCTTCATTAGTTTGTTTCACTTGTCTCACCTCATCATCTCGACTCACCTCTTCCCTCTCACCCTCCACTCCCCTCTTACCCTCACCTCAATTTCTTCATCACTTCACCCTTTCTCATTACCTCAGCCCCTCTTCTTGCTTCATCCTCTCTCCTCAGCCCTTCTCCTTGTCTCATTCCCTCACCATCCCTTTCCCTTCTCTTCATCTCTCCCCTTCCTCTTTCCTCACCTCAACCCTCCCTCTTTCCTCACCTCTCCCTTCCCTCTTTCCTCACCTCTCCCTTCCCTCTTTCCTCACCTCAACCCTCCCTCTTTCCTCACCTCTCCCCTCCCTCACCACCAAACCCTCGCCAGTTTTCTTTTAAGTATTGGTGGGTCAAAAAGCTAATGTATTTTACCTGATTATGCAAAGGACACAGGTGGTAAGATTAATGAGGGAGGGGGCGTGTTTACCTTAGTGGTTAACGAGATCTTGATACTGTGATTGGTTAACGAGACCTCGATACTATGATTGGTTAACGAGACCTCGATACTATGATTGGTTAACGAGACCTCGATACTATGATTGGTTAACGAGGTCTTCATGCTGTGATTGGTTAACGACGTTATGACGTATGAAGCATTGGCGTTTAACGAGGTCTAGGTACCGGTGTTTAGCGAGGTCTAGGTACCGGTGTTTAGCGAGGTCTAGGTACCGGTGTTTAGCGAGGTTTAGGTACCGGTGTTTAGCGAGGTCTAGGTACCGGTGTTTAGCGAGGTCTAGGTACCGGTGTTTAACGAGGTCTAGGTACCGGTGTTTAACTAGGTCTAGGTACCGGTGTTTAGCGAGGTTTAGGTACCGGTGTTTAACAAGGTCTAGGTACCGGTGTTTAACGAGGTCTAGGCACCGGTGTTTAACGAGGTCTAGGTTCAGGTGTTTAACAAGGTCTAGGTACCGGTGTTTAACGAGGTCTAGGTACCGGTGTTTAACGAGGTCTAGGTACCGGTGTTTAACAAAGTTTAAGCACTGGAGTTAAACGAGTTTTGATAAGTTAACATTTAATAAACTCGACATATTTATGTTTAACGAGATCTGGTACGCAACATATCGCCGTTTAACGAGACCTAGTGATGTTTAACGAAAATAATGCCATCTAATGGTTGAAATATGAACTAGGTCTCTCTCTCTCTCTCTCTCTGGGGGTCAACATGGTGGACTTCAAGGTAAAGAAAGTGACAAGAAACGAAATAAATGTTTGTTATGTTTTCCAGTTAATTTGACGATGTTGTGAGCGTTAGTTTTATATCTGCCGTGATTACCTGCTGAAGACCAGGTGTGTACGATGATGTTTGGTTATTATTATTATTATTGTTATTATTATTATTATTATTATTATTATAATTGTTATTATTATTATTAGTATTATTATTATTATTATTATTGTTATTGTTAGTGTTAGTGTTATTTTTATTATTATTGTTATTTTTATTTTTATTATTATTGTTATTATTATTATTATTATTATTATTATTATTATTATTGTTGTTATTGTCGTCAAAATCATCATCCGTGGTGGATGTGAAATGGTGGAGATTGTGAACTTGTTGTTGGTTGTGAGCTGGGTGTGGTTGTTGGACTTAAGAGCTTCACTATACGACAGGCATTCATTCTTATATACACACACACACACACTAAATCCTTGACCACCGTAGGGTCAAGACATATTCATGCGCTGCTCCTGCCGAGCAGCGGCCCCCTTGGCCCTCTCCCCGACTCGTCCTCACCACCGGGATATCTACATAATCAAAAGTGACAATTTTGTTTCGGAAAGAAGTAGGACCAGTGATGAACAGTGTTTAAGTCAGTGAATTCAGCACTAGACAGTACCAGTGAGAGCCGTGACCCACCAGTGAGATAAGCACCCCTGGGAACTGACCACCATCTTCTGACCAGGAGGTGCTAATCCGTCCACCCTGGGAACAACAGAGAGCCGGCCGGCTATGCACCTGACTACGAGATAACACAACATCACCGAGCAGAGTGAGGCACTGTGACACCACCCCACACCACAAGGTGTCCTCATGACCACGTGAGGTCCTTCATATCAACACCCGAGGACGAGTTACTACACCACGTGAACACCACACCACCCGATGTCTCCATGACCAGCCGAGGCCCGGGCCATTAACTGTAAACTATAATAATTTGTATGTTCAATCATTGTTCCTTCTTCTTTCAGCAATGAAAGATTTTGTTAAACGACCCACCCACCCCATGTCTTTGGATGTATATTTTCAGCCTTCGGGCTGCCGAACTTTTTCAATAAACCGTTAATTATTATTATTACATTATTATTATTACACACACACACACTAAATAAAACAAAAAATAAATCCTTGGTTCCCGGGATGCTAGTGATAGGATCCCTCAGTGACGGTGATCAAGGACGTCCTGGAGTCCTTTGTGAAGCAGGAAATAAATTAGACCTCCTGATGATAGAAGAGATCGGGTTCAATCCTTTGTATCTGTGAGGAAGGTGTTGTATCCTTTACCCTGACGAGACTGTAGAATGTGATCCTCTTTCTGACAGAGACGAGAAAAGCTGGATCTGACTGTCAGCGTTAGTGGGAGTTTCCTACCTCCCCCTCCTCCCCGCCCTCCTCCTCCTCCTCCCCGCCCTCCTCCTCCTCCTCCAGCCTATCACATGGGGTCCTCAACCACCCAGTGTGTAATGGAGATATCTGCCGCATACAGGGAGTGTTGGAGGAGGGGGCAGGAAGGAGGAGGAGGAGTGTCAAAGGGGCAGGGATGAGGAGGAAGGGTGAGGGAGGTGGAAGGGTGAGGGAGGGGCAGGGAGGAGGAGTGAAGGAGAAGGAGGAGGAAGAGTGTTGAAGGAGCAGGGAGGAGGAGGAATGGTGGGGGGGGGGGCAGTAAGGAGAAAGAGGGGGAGGAGGAGGGAAGAAAAGGAGGAGCGAAGGGGCAGGAAGGAGGAGAAGGGATAAAGGAGAGGTAGGGAGAAGGAGGAGGTGCTCTCATGTCTCGTTGATATCATAAATGAGTAACGTTTTATATTTGTATTAATGGTGATGTTTATTTGAACTGTTCCCGACGACAGCCGCGTCCCCAAGATTTCCTGTGCGGATCTCACTCCCCAGAAGGTATTAGGGTGTGGCGCCTTTGGCCTGGCCCGTCTAGGGACTGTGAAGCGGGCCATTGGGAGGACAATCAACGCCGTTGTCAAGACCTCCCTGTACGAAGACGAGGATTTAACTTCACGAGGACGAGGGTTTGACTTTACGAGGACGAGGGTTTGACTTTACGAGGACGAGGGTTTGACTTTACGAGGACGAGGGTTTGACTTTACGAGGACGAGGGTTTAACTTCACGAGGACGAGGGTTTAACTTCACGAGGACGAGGGTTTAACTTCACGAGGACGAGGGTTTAACTTCTTGAAGGCGGGAGGTAAAAGTTAAACCATTATCCTGAAATGGTGAACAAATCATCCGAGAACACGTTGAGAGGCGTAAATATATGTCCAGGAACAGTCCGAGGTTCTGTAGTTTAATCCTCGTGGTGGTGGTGGTGGTGTTGATGTTGTTGTTGGTGTTGATGTTGATGATGATGTTGTTGATGATGATGATGATGTTGTTGTTGTTGATGATGATGTTGTCTTAAGATATATTACGATAATTTTAGACTCGTGTAGGAACTTATCAGTAATAAACATTAAATGTAATATGTATCCCAGGAATTCGGTAATGTTAAGATTTTTGTCACCTCACCTCACCTCACCTTACCTCACCTCACCTCACCTAACCTAACCCAACCAGTTAGAATTAGGGTGGTGATATAAACCAACTAGTGGGGAGGAGGGGGGGGTAATTTTCATGTGATCCTACCAAGGGTGTAAATCCTTGAGGGGGAGGGGAGGTGAGGAGAAGGGGGGACAGGAGGAGAGGAAGAGGGGGAGAGGAGAAGGGGAGGGAGGGGGAGAGGAAGAGAGGAAGGGAAGGGGAGAGGAGGAGAGAACATAAGAAAATAAGGAGTCTGCAATACTCCGGTTGGCCTGTGCATGGCAGCTCCTGTCGAGAGTTACAACCACTCTCTATCATCCATGAATCGATCTAGTCTCCTTTTGAAACTTTCCAGCGTTCCAGCACTTACTACAAAGTTGGTAAGCTTGTTCCACTCGTCCACCACCCTGTTTGTGAACCAGGGAGGGAGGGAGAGGGGGTTGACCTGCAAATCATGTAATTCAGGCAAAAAATAAAAACAAAATCCCGAATTCCTCGTATATTAACTCCAGCTCACATACCAGCAGCACTCTAGTGTTTAATACATTGTGTAAGTCAATGTATTATAATGTTAACTTTGCTCATTTCTTTATTTATATTATTTAATTCACCCAACTAGCATCATTAACAATATACGTGTTGTGTTTGTTGTGAGTGCCTGTACAGTACGACGTGTGAGTTTATGATCTACAGTCGCTAATAAAAACTACTGTCGCCACTCCTCCTGAACCTCGAACCCCGAGATTCATAAGACTCGTGAATCCGAAGCATTTATGGACCAAATAATGCATCGGTGTCTGTTGCTTCGAGTTCGTGAATCTGAATCTCGGGGTTCATGGTTCAGGAGGAGTGGCGACGGTACTTGTGTTGGTGACTGACTGTACATAGAAGAAATTTGTGTAGTTGTTAAATGATCAACCTAACCTAACCTAACCATAACACTAATACTCACAAACTAAACTATCACAAAAATAAACAATGTATTTTCTCGCACCTAAGAATTTATAAATTTCGTAACTCTACCTGTCCATTTAGTATAATTTATCTACGTCAACGGATCCACAACATTCTAATATAATGTCCGTATAAGTCAGATATTATTTACATATGAATCCGGAAAAAAAGGAAAAATCGACAAAATGTTTTAAATTACGAACCATTAGTAGTGAACAGAGGAACAATTGGACACATTTTCTAACGCATCATCGCTAGTTGTGGGGGACACCTCGTTAACAGGGGAGGGGTAGGGAGAGGGATGAGAGAGGGAGGAAGAGGGATGAGAGAGGGAGGAGGGGGAAAGAGAAAGAGAGTGGGTGGAAGGGGGGAGAAAGAGGGAGGGGGGGGAAGGGGGTCGCTGGTCCAAATGGTGTTGTGAGGTCACGGATGGACGGCGATGAACGAGACTCGACCAACGCTTAATGGCACTTTCATATATTGTGTCCAGGTCAACAGTGCCATCCAGTGATACATATGACAGTGCCAGCCAGTGTTAGGAATTGACACAGAAATGACAGTGTCAGCCGGAACTAACAACGCAGATGACAGTGCCTAGAGATTATCTTAATGTTAGATAATACTCACTAAACGTATTCCCAGCTCTATAATAATTATTGTATATGTCGCAAAAAATAAAAATAATTTCTTCTGATACCGTAATAGATTTATATAAAATTGTGTTCAGAATATAAAGAGTAAATATTCAGTAATATCTAAGTGAAGTATACCAGGTGAACATTACTCTTCATTATAAATTATAACATTAAGAAATAGTATATAATTCTCTATAATAGAAAGAAAATAGGATAAAAAAAATTTGCTAAGAGGACACGTTTTCCTTGATTGACATGATCCCTTTATAGATGCCAGATATCACCAGAGAGTGTCGAGTGAAATATGGACAAATCTGTTATTTATTTACATATATTTGATCATTTGTGTGTTTGTATGTCTAGAATATTTAATGTTCGTGTTATACAAATTTAATCTATAATGGAAACATGAATTAAAAACCGTTAACCATCATATACAGTATATGACCCATAAATAGTTGCCAGATGTCGCTAATTTGTCCAGGGAATTTTTGGTTAGGTTAGCTTAAGTTTCGCTAGCTAAATCAGGTTAGGTTAAGTTAGGTTAGATTATGCTAGGTTAGGTTAGGTTAGGTTAGGTTACGATGGTTAATCAACAGGTGAAATAGAATGAGGGGTAATCTTCAGGTGATCAAAGCATATATATGTAAACAAGGAGAGTGAGAGGGATGTTTGGGTGTGTGTGAGAGGGATGTTTGGGTGTGTGTGAGAGGGATGTTTGGGTGTGTGTGAGAGAGGGATGTTTGGGTGTGTGTGAGAGGGATGTTTGTGTGTGTGTGTGAGAGAGATGTTTGGGTGTGTGTGAGAGGGATGTTTGTGTGTGTGTGTGTGAGAGATGTTTGGGTGTGTGTGAGAGGGATGTTTGGGTGTGTGTGTGAGAGGGATGTTTGGGTGTGTGTGTAAGAGGGATATTTGTGTGTGTGTGTGAGAGGGATGTTTGTGTGTGTGTGTGTGTGTGAGAGGGATGTTTGTGTGTGTGTGTGTGAGAGGGATGTTTGTGTGTGTGTGTGTGAGAGGGATGTTTGTGTGTGTGTGTGTGAGAGAGGGATGTTTGGGTGTGTGTGAGAGAGGGATGTTTGGGTGTGTGAGAGAGGGATGTTTGGGTGTGTGTGAGAGAGGGATGATTGGGTGTGTGTGAGAGGGATGTTAGCATGTGGATGAGAGGGAGGTTCACTTGTTGATAATGAGACACAACATTCTTGTCAGCAACGACAACGATAACAACGACGACAAAAATAATAATACAAATGTCATACTATTTAATAAACATGTTTGTAAACTGTAGTTATACAGTGCATCACGAATATAGACAATGTAGGTATACGGTACAGGAGGGAGTATACTGTGTACCGAGACAGTGCAGGAGGGAGTATACTGTGTACCGAGACAGTGTAGGAGGGAGTATACTGTGTACCGAGACGGTGTAGGAGGGAGTATACTGTGTACCGAGACAGTGCAGGAGGGAGTATACTGTGTACCGAGACAGTGTAGGAGGGAGTATACTGTGTACCGAGACGGTGTAGGAGGGAGCATACTGTGTACCGAGACAGTGCAGGAGGGAGTATACTGTGTACCGAGACAGTGCAGGAGGGAGTATACTGTGTACCGAGACAGTGTAGGAGGGAGTATACTGTGTACCGAGACAGTGTAGGAGGGAGTATACTGTGTACCGAGACAGTGTAGGAGGGAGTATACTGTGTACCGAGACAGTGTAGGAGGGAGTATACTGTGTACCGAGACAGTGTAGGAGGGAGTATACTGTGTACCGAGACAGTGTAGGAGGGAGTATACTGTGTACCGAGACAGTGTAGGAGGGAGTATACTGTGTACCGAGACAGTGTAGGAGGGAGTATACTGTGTACCGAGACAGTGCAGGAGGGAGTATACTGTGCACCGAGACAGTGCAGGAGGGAGTATACTGTGTACCGAGACAGTGTAGGAGGGAGTATACTGTGTACCGAGACAGTGTAGGAGGGAGTATACTGTGTACCGAGACAGTGTAGGAGGGAGTTTACTGTGTACCGAGACAGTGCAGGAGGGAGTATACTGTGTACCGAGACAGTGTAGGAGGGAGTATACTGTGTACCGAGACAGTGTAGGAGGGAGTATACTGTGTACCGAGACAGTGTAGGAGGGAGTATACTGTGTACCGAGACAGTGCAGGAGGGAGTATACTGTGTACCGAGACAGTGTAGGAGGGAGTATACTGTGTACCGAGACAGTGCAGGAGGGAGTATACTGTGTACCGAGACAGTGCAGGAGGGAGTATACTGTGTACCGAGACAGTGCAGGAGGGAGTATACTGTGTACCGAGACAGTGTAGGAGGGAGTATATTGTGTACCGAGACAGTGCAGGAGGGAGTATACTGTGTACCGAGACAGTGTAGGAGGGAGTATACTGTGTACCGAGACAGTGCAGGAGGGAGTATACTGTGTACCGAGACAGTGTAGGAGGGAGTATACTGTGTACCGAGACAGTGTAGGAGGGAGTATACTGTGTACCGAGACAGTGCAGGAGGGAGTATATTGTGTACCGAGACAGTGCAGGAGGGAGTATACTGTGTACCGAGACAGTGCAGGAGGGAGTATACTGTGTACCGAGACAGTGTAGGAGGGAGTATATTGTGTACCGAGACAGTGCAGGAGGGAGTATACTGTGTACCGAGACAGTGCAGGAGGGAGTATACTGTGTACCGAGACAGTGTAGGAGGGAGTATACTGTGTACCGAGACAGTGTAGGAGGGAGTATACTGTGTACCGAGACAGTGCAGGAGGGAGTATACTGTGTACCGAGACAGTGTAGGAGGGAGTATACTGTGTACCGAGACAGTGCAGGAGGGAGTATACTGTGTACCGAGACAGTGCAGGAGGGAGTATACTGTGTACCGAGACAGTGTAGGAGGGAGTATACTGTGTACCGAGACAGTGTAGGAGGGAGTATACTGTGTACCGAGACAGTGCAGGAGGGAGTATACTGTGTACCGAGACAGTGCAGGAGGGAGTATACTGTGTACCGAGACAGTGCAGGAGGGAGTATACTGTGTACCGAGACAGTGCAGGAAGGAGTATACTGTGTACCGAGACAGTGCAGGAGGGAGTATACTGTGTACCGAGACAGTGCAGGAGGGAGTATACTGTGTACCGAGACAGTGCAGGAGGGAGTATACTGTGTACCGAGACAGTGTAGGTAAACAACAATGGTAAACGGGAAGGTAACTTGACCAAGGATAAACAACAATGCTGTCAGCTGCTTATATCCAGGAGGGTCCTTTATTTTGGCTTACTATTTGGTGTCTAATCAGTAATAGTATGTCTACAGGAGTGCTGTGAATGTTTGTATTTTGGCTGTATTCAACAAGCATTACATTGTTCTTGGACTATACGAGGCTGGTGGATCACTACCACAATACAACATTTTGTGGTTTAATAATATTGACACTCACTCTCTTCTCTTGCTGTAGTCTCATCTGTTATGTATTTCTTTGTTTTAGATTTGAATTGCTTATTACCGTGACTGGTTTTGATGTGGTGTAGTAAGTTGTTTCAGGCCCCATAATATTGTGTTTACTCCCTCTAGTGCCCTGCCGGGTCATGTCCCTAGTCCTTACACAGTTTGTTGCTAGGTACTCTGGCCACAGTTCATTGAAAATCCTGTAAGCGTGATTCAGCCTCAGTTGCTTCAATCTATCCACCACACTTAACATGTTCAGTGATTGATGAACTTGGTGACCAACGTGATCTCTTGAGTTCATATCAAGATGAACATCACCGCCTTGTTTTGAACAATTTGGAGCTTGGATTTTAGCTTCTGTGTTAAGGCAGAGTACCGTGACGAGCAGGACTACACCTTTTCACATATACATTGAGACATTGTTATATACCTATTTGACAAATTTCATAACCTAATGACAGAACACATATCGAATGACAATCTAAAATAACTTTTGGTGGTATGTCATTCTCCAATTGTTACATTCTCAAACTATATGTAGACTGTCGGTTTATTGTTCACGGCTGTTAATTTCATAACTTATGTCAATCATTTCCGTTAGCATGGACGAACAATTATTTTAGATTGCCATTCGATATGTGTTCTGTCATTCGATTATGAAATTTGTCAAATAGTTATGTAACAATGTCTCAACGTAGTATATGTGAAAAGGTGTAGTCCGAGTGACAGCGTATGAGCAAAGGATCATACGGGCGTCAGCTGAGAGGCAGTTAGCGTTTCCATAGAAGAATTTGACCTATAATAAACAAAAGTTAAGAGATAGCACAGGTGGGAAGAATTAAATCAACTTTCATTAAGCAACAACACACTAGTTCATCATTCCTCTTATACCTTCATTTATCATCATCTCTTACACCTCTTCTGTCGTTATACCTCTGCATCATCACCCTTTATGTCTTGTGTCCTGTTACGCTGCAGGTGACGGGCGTAGAGGAACTGTTTGTACACCTAACTGAGGGAACAGTATCTTTCTTTGTGTTGTTCCTGAAGCTGAGGTTTAGTAAATATTAATGTTCCTTGTCTGTACTGAGCTGTATATATGCCTTCCACACCCTGACTTTAAAACGACACCCTGACTTTAAAACCACACCCTGTTTTTAAAACCACACCCTGTTCTTAAAACCACACCCTGTCTTCCAAACCACATACTCTCTTAAAAACCATGCCATGCCTTTAAGACTACACCCTGTCTTTAAAACCACACCTTGTCATTAAACCCCTCTGTGAGGTGTGTGTGCGTATGAGCGTGTGTGCGTGCGTGCCAGTTTCTGGTTACCTGTGGTAGCACTAATTAAAGGTGAACTGGAAGCAGCCTTCATAAATGTTTATGGGTGAAGTTATCAAATCCAAATTGTGTTTTCTCCATTTATTAAGAATATAAACTCTTGCACAATAACTGGGATATCACCGTAAATAACGCTTTAAGCTGTGAGCGTTAATAATGGACGAAGCTTTGGGTATATCCAGCTTCTTAGAGCACACGTCTCAGTGGCTCAGACGGGAGTAGAACTGGTGATAGCCGACTACTGAATTGATGACTCTGTGGTCGAGGTGTGAGGCACAGTGAGAATACAGTGTCACATGTCCACTGGATGACGACTCACGACCTCCTCCTTCATCACCACCCCCAACACGACCCCCTCCTTCATCACCACCCCCAACACGACCCCCTCCTTCATCACCACCCCCAACACGACCCCCTCCTTCATCACCACCCCCAACACGACCCCCTCCTTCATCACCACCCCCAACACGACCCCCTCCTTCATCACCACCCCCAACACGACCCCCTCCTTCATCACCACCCCCAACACGACCTCCTCCTTCATCACCACCCCCAACACGACCTCCTCCTTCATCACCACCCCCAACACGACCCCCTCCTTCATCACCACCCCCAACACGACCCCCTCCTTCATCACCACCCCCAACACGACCCCCTCCTTCATCACCACCCCCAACACGACCCCCTCCTTCATCACCCCCCCAACACGACCCCCTCCTTCATCACCACCCCCAACACGACCCCCTCCTTCATCACCACCCCCAACACGACCCCCTCCTTCATCACCACCCCCAACACGACCTCGTCCTTCATCACCACCCCCAACACGACCTCCTCCTTCATCACCACCCCCAACACGACCCCCTCCTTCATCACCACCCCCAATACGATCCCCTCCTTCATCACCACCCCCACCACGACCCCCTCCTTCATCACCCCCCCAACACGACCCCCTCCTTCATCACCACCCCCAACACGACCCCCTCCTTCATCACCACCCCCAACACGACCCCCTCCTTCATCACCCCCCCAACACGACCCCCTCCTTCATCACCACCCCCAACACGACCTCCTCCTTCATCACCACCCCCAATACGACCCCCTCCTTCATCACCACCCCCAACACGACCTCCTCCTCCTCCCTCACTATCACCTCCAACACATTGACCTCGTCCCTTACCTCCCCTCACGACCATCGCCTCCCTCGCCATTCCCCACCCCCACCCCCTCCCCGCTGTATTTTCTATTGTTCTTCTTCTCAATATTTCAGACACGATTAACACCCATCTGAATGGTCGCTTGATTACCTATAGCCAATCAGAAACGCCGTAGAACAGTTCATGTGATTGGGTGATTCATCGGTCGCGCTGAATGCTTCAAACAGCCGCTAATGAGGCACATAGTGGACACCAAACACTTTATGAAGCACATAGTGGACACCAAACACTTTATGAGGCATATAGTGGACACCAAACACTTTATGAAGCACATAGTGGACACCAAACACTTTATGAAGCACATAGTGGACACCAAACACTTTATGAAGCACATAGTGGACACCAAACACTTTATGAAGCACATAGTGGACACCAAACACTTTATGAGGCACATAGTGGACGCCAAACACTTTATGAAGCACATAGTGGACGCCAAACACTTTATGAGGCACATAGTGGACGCCAAACACTTTATGAAGCACATAATGGACACCAAACACTTTATGAAGCACATAGTGGACACCAAACACTTTATGAAGCACATAGTGGACACCAAACACTTTATGAGGCACATAGTGGGCAGCAAACACTTTATGAAGCACATAGTGGACATCAAACACTGTAAGACGGTGAATCTTGACGGTTAATGAATGATGCCTTAAATCATCACAAGACTTTATTATTGTTTAAGTCATTGATTAATGTGTCTCAGAAATTTTTATTACACACTTCCTTATAGATTGCCGTGGGGATCGTGTGAATGTTCGTATTATAACAACAACACTGTCCTCCCTTGTGGCAGACCTCTCACAGTGTGTATATATTTTTCTGAGACACCCTGTACAGGCGTATATATATCACCCATACATTTCATTGTGTCCTGTACGACTCGCTCTCCGTCGTTATTGTGGCCTGTACGACTCGCTCTCCGTCGTCATTGTGGCCTGTACGACTCGCTCTCCGTCGTCATTGTGGCCTGTACGACTCGCTCTCCGTCGTCATTGTGGCCTGTACGACTCGCTCTCCGTCGTCATTGTGGCCTGTACGACTCGCTCTCCATCGTCATTGTGGCCTGTACGACTCACTCTCCGTCGTCATTGTGGCCTGTACGACTCGCTCTCCGTCGTCATTGTGGCCTGTACGACTCGCTCTCCGTCGTCATTGTGGCCTGTACGACTCGCTCTCCGTCGTCATTGTGTCCTGTACGACTCGCTCTCCGTCGTCATTGTGTCCTGTACGACTCGCTCTCCGTCGTCATTGTGGCCTGTACGACTCGCTCTCCGTCGTCATTGTGGCCTGTACGACTCGCTCTCCGTCGTCATTGTGGCCTGTACGACTCGCTCTCCGTCGTCATTGTGGCCTGTACGACTCGCTCTCCGTCGTCATTGTGTCCTGTACGACTCGCTCTCCGTCGTCATTGTGGCCTGTACGACTCGCTCTCCGTCGTCATTGTGGCCTGTACGACTCGCTCTCCGTCGTCATTGTGGCCTGTACGACTCGATCTCCGTCGTCATTGTGTCCTGTACGACTCGCTCTCCGTCGTCATTGTGGCCTGTACGACTCGCTCTCCGTCGTCATTGTGTCCTGTACGACTTGCTCTCCGTCATTGTGGCCTGTACGACTCGCTCTCCGTCGTCATTGTGGCCTGTACGACTCGCTCTCCGTCGTCATTGTGGCCTGTACGACTCGCTCTCCGTCGTCATTGTGTCCTGTACGACTCGCTCTCCGTCGTCATTGTGTCCTGTACGACTCGCTCTCCGTCGTCATTGTGGCCTGTACGACTCGCTCTCCGTCGTCATTGTGGCCTGTACGACTCGCTCTCCGTCGTCATTGTGGCCTGTACGACTCGCTCTCCGTCGTCATTGTGTCCTGTACGACTCGCTCTCCGTCGTCATTGTGTCCTGTACGACTCGCTCTCCGTCGTCATTGTGGCCTGTACGACTCGCTCTCCGTCGTCATTGTGGCCTGTACGACTCGCTCTCCGTCGTCATTGTGGCCTGTACGACTTGCTCTCCGTCGTCATTGTGGCCTGTACGACTCGCTCTCCGTCGTCATTGTGGCCTGTACGACTCGCTCTCCGTCGTCATCGTGTCCTGTACGACTCGCTCTCCGTCGTCATTGTGGCCTGTACGACTCGCTCTCCGTCGTCATTGTGGCCTGTACGACTCGCTCTCCGTCGTCATTGTGTCCTGTACGACTCGCTCTCCGTCGTCATCGTGGCCTGTACGACTCGCTCTCTGTCGTTCCGTCGTAAACACCAAACACTCATAATGTATTTCAATCGTCAAAAACGTTTTACATATTTTACTTTTTTATCGGAATATTTGGCGAGAAATTTGTGTTTAATTCTGGTAATAGTGACATTGTTTCCGCATACTGTCTGGCTGAATGGGTGGGTGGGTGTTGGGTGGGCGGGTGGGTGGCGGCGACGGTCACCCAATTATCCAATGATCAATGATTTTATACAGGATATCACTTTTGTTTCTTTGTATTGATCAGTCATGACCCAATAAGTGTGTGACTCACCAGTAAGTCACCACCATGGAAGGTGTTGATGGTCTAGGGATGAGTCAGTGAGTGTGTTGAGTCGGTGAGAGTATGAATCACGAGTGAGTGTGTTGAGTCAGTGAGAGTATGAATCACGAGTGAATGTGTTGAGTCAGTGAGAGTGAGTGTATGAATCACGAGTGAATGTGTTGAGTCAGTGAGAGTGAGTGTATGAATCACGAGTGAGTGTGTTGAGTCGGTGAGAGTGAGTGTATGAATCACGAGTGAGTGTGTTGAGAGAGTGTGTATGAACCACCGTTACTTTCACCACTACTACCACTATCATCACCACCACCACCACACACCACCATCTCATACCACCATCACATACCACCACAATCACCAGCAGCACCACCACCACACGCATAAACACCCAGTAAAGTGGTGGTGGTGGGTCCTAAGAGAGCAGCATCTTAGCGGCAGGAAGAGACGAGGGGCAGACTTCACCACACTTCTTGCCATCGATTTCCTTTCCTGATCGTGTTGTTCACTTCGTCAGCGTCAAGTGGTCAGGTGACGAGCATAACACAACCTGTAATTAACATCTGTTGACCATAATTAAGTAACAGAGGTTAATTGCATTACCTGGATAATAATTACTCCTCCAATATTATTTTTACCTGATGTATAATTTTACTGTCCTAACGTTGGTCCTGGGGCTTAGATTAGGTTAGGTTAGGTATGAAAATATCTCTCTCTCTCTCTCACACCATCAGATAGAGGACGCCAGGCAACACACACACCCACACCCACACACACACACACACCCACACCCACACCCACACACACACACTCACACATGGTTAAAAAGATATTCAATGTTGCAAGAGTTTTTTTCAGTTGATCATTCTGTCAGCTTTCTGTCATATCTGTTTCGTGTCCAGGGGAAGGCCTGGTGCGGTCTATACGGTATTCATGCCGTTTATTCTGTGCTCTTAACAGTATATAAAGCGGATGGAAAATTTTGTGGTTGTTGTGGTTTTAGATCTTGTGGGTGCGGTTTTAGATCTTGTGGGTGCGGTTTTAGATCTTGCGGGTGCGGTTTTAAACCTTGCGGGTGTGGTTATAGACCTTGCGGGTGCGGTCTACACTTAAAAAAGTTGCCCATAGACAAAAGACATCTCGCATGCTCTCTGCTAACACTACATAATACAAAAATACATTGATACGGATACAAATCAGGGAAGATCAGACCAGCCGCGTGTAAACAGAGGCCCTCATATTATTTCCTGATATTGTAAGGTGAAACACATTAATTCACCTGTAATTAACGTTCCAATACTGCGTTGTGACAGGTGACATATTCTCCAGGTTTATATTAATAAATAAACAGAATTGCTGATAGATCGATGTGCTACCTGTGTATATGTGTGTGTGTTTCTGAGGGTCAGAGTCACTTCTCCTACCGCTAACCCTCAAAGCTTGGAGGCGGCGGAGACATATACAGTAAAAACGAAGAGGGTTGTAACGAATGAATCAGCTACCTTGTTCAGTAATTAGTCACACTGTCTTGGTATGTTTATAACCAGGATCAACAGCTAATATTGATAATAATAATAATAATAATAATAATAATGTTGTTGTTTATTTGTGATTATATGAAGCAAAATTTTTTAGTCGTGTTTTGGATGCCGTTTTCTTTGATGAGAACAGTTGTATAGTTAGTGTATGTGTGTATAGCAGTTGAATAGTCAGTGTATGTGTGTATAACAGTTGTATAGTCAGTGTATGTGTGTATAACAGTTGTATAGTCAGTGTATGTGTGTATAACAGTTGTATAGTTAGTGTATGTGTGTATAACAGTTGTATAGTCAGTGTATGTGTGTATAACAGTTGTATAGTTAGTGTATGTGTGTATAACAGTTGTATAGTCAGTGTATGTGTGTGTATATCAGGTTAGTTCACCAATGGTCAATGGGGAAAAAAAATTATAATATGCGAAATTGAAGTAACTGTATTTATCACGTGTAGGTTAGATACCCTAGTTCATTTGAATTCTTGATTGGATGCCTTAATGATAACCTAACCTAACCCCCTAAGTAGCTTTGGGGAGTTTAATCATCAGGTCAAATATAATGGTAAGGTTATTATTCACGTGTTCAGAATAACCTGCACACCACCACCATTAGGTCGCGTCCAAAAGCTTGAAAGAAGAATGTGGAAATCTGTAACAGTATTTCAGGCAATATTCAGACCACAGCACACACTTACAGCGATTAATAAATGATACTCCCAGCAGAACACAATTGTTGATGGTATTGGGTATGATAATAATGTCAATAGATGGTGAGGTTTTCAGATTACACTTGTTGAGAATATATCACTTCAGACCATAAAGAGTTGAGCTGCAGTGACCTTCAATAACACACGGAAAGTTAAGAGAATCATGTATATTAGTTTCTATATAGACAGACAAATATCTGTCCTGTCCTGTCCTCTTCTCATCTGAAAGTCCTTCTCTCTCACTGGTGTCCAAAAAAAAAAAATCAACTAAGCCAGAACGTTCAGCCAAGGTCAAAATGTTGAGGTGAAAAATAAAATTGAATTTACGCATCAAAAGCATTTAATAAACTCGACCTAATTTCTTTTTTCAACTGAGTAATGGATTTTTTTTTATTTAGTTAAGAGTTGGGGGTTTGATGCCTGAGGCAGAGGACATGTGTGTACTGTATTATATGGTTAGGTTAGGTTATGTTAGGTTAGCTTAGCTTAGGTTAGGTTAGGTTAAAGGATACACACGTTATTACTTGCAGTAAAATACAAACCAAAGGGTACACACACACACACACACTAATACTACTTTGCTGTCACTCGGAATCGATTATGACGATCATCCAGCTATGATACAATAATATGAGTTGTTAAGGATGTCACCTTCGTTGGTGAGCTGTGAGGTGACTAGAGAGGCCGATACGGGACCGGCAGATTCGTCCACAGATGTTGCACGCGTGGAGGGTTACATCTAGTGAGGGGGGGGGGGGGGGGCGGCAGCGTCTTTCCGGCGTTGGCGCTTGTCTGCCTCGGTATGCAGTCGGGCTAACTCGAAAGTATTGACACCTTCTCGTGTGGTGCTCCTCCAAGCGTTACGATGTGGAGTAATCAACTCCCAGGAGAAGGGGTCGATTTGGCACTTACGACTATCCTCATACCTTTTCAGTTGCCCGCCAGCGTTACGCTTACTTTTCGTTAGGTGACTGTAAAGTAGCTGCTTTGGCAGTCTACTGTCGTCCATGCGAGTAACATGGCCAGTCCAACGTAGTTGCTCATGGATACTGGTAGCCTCGATGCTCCTACAATTGGCGTCGGCGAAAATGCTGGCATTTGTTCTCTTGTCTTCCCAGCGAACTGGGTGGATGGAACGTAGACTACGATGATGAAAGCTTTCAAGTGCATTGAGGTGCCTCCTGTATGTGTTCCATGTCTTCCTGCCATATAGCAGGGTGGGCAGGACCACTCCTCGATATACTTGCAACAGTGTAGATAATTTCAGCTCCCCACAGCTGAAGACACGGGTACAGAGTCTGCCAAAAGCTTGAGATGCACATCTGTTCAGATGCTGAATCTCTACATCGATGTCTGCGGTGGTGGAGATACCGAAAGTGGGTAATATTAGAGAGGGTAGTACCGTTAAGCTGGATGGATGGTGGAGGTGTGGCTGAACCAGAAGGAGTCTCAAAGAGAATGTGAGTCTTATGTACATTTACCTTAAGGTCGAAGTGCGCACACTGTACTTATTTTTGTATGAGTTCATGATCTACTGTAGGTCGCGTTCAGTGGGTGCGACGAGGGTGAGGTCTTCTACATACTGAAGTTCAATGGAAGCTGCTGTCACCTTCGTTCCTGCCTGGAGTCGTCTTATGTTGAAGAGACCCATCATCTGGTACAGGATGTCTAACCCGCCGGCAAAATTGGCACTGAAATCGAGTTAGAAAGGCAGCCAAGAAAATGGAAAAGAGAGTTATTGCCAGTACACATCTTTGTTTTACCGCCGTTTGGATGGGGAACAACTCAGACTGGGTTCCATTGTACAGGAAACTGCCTGTCATGCCATCGTGGACTTGCCTCACAAATGCGATGAATTTTGGTGGGGAACCAAAACGGTTGGGGGTCCGCCAGAGGGCTTCCCTTGGTTAGGTCGATGTAGGCCATGTTCAAGTCACGACGTGTTTTGGGCACTTTTCCTGTATCTGGCGGGCAGCAAAGATCATGTCAGTGATGCCACATGATGGCCTATGGCCACATTGATATTCTGGGAGGAAGTTTTCCGCCTCAGGAAGTGGTCTGTTTAGGAGGACTTGGCAATACTCTTGCCAGCTTCAGACAGCAGCGAGATCCCGCAGTAGTTGCCACAGTCTGACCGGTCTCCCTCGTTCTTATAAATATTGACAATGGATGCGTGTTTAAGAGCTTGGATATTTCGTCCTTTCTCCATCAACAACACATAGATGAACATCAGTGACACGAAATAAATATAAATAACAAGGAACTAAACATTAGCAACACGTATTAAACATCAACAGCACATAACTAAACATCAGAAACACGTAAAAAATATCAATAACACGTTAAACATTAGTTACATGGTAATAAACATCAATAACACGAAATAAACAAAAATAACTCATAAATAAACATCAAAAACACATAATAGACATATACTAACACATACCTAAACATCAGTGACATGTAATAAACACCAATAGCACGTAATACACATCAGTAACACAAAATTAAACATCAGTAACACTTAATAGACATCAATAACATGTAAAAAACATCAATAACTCAGTAATAATCTTCAATAGCATGTAATAAACATCAATAGCACGTAACTAAACATCAGTAACACGTAATCAACTTCAATAACACATAACAAACATGAATAACATGTAACTAAATAAAAGTAGCATGTAATAAACATCAGTGACGCATAATAAACCTCAAATACATTTTCCTAAACATCAGTAACATATGATTAAACATCAACAACACAACTAAACATCAACAACACAAATACATATCAATAACACAACTAAACATTAATAACACGTAAAATACATCAATAACATGTAATGAAAATCAATAACACGTAATTAAACATTATTAACACGTAATAAACATCAATAACACGTAATATACATCAACAACACAGCTAAACTTTAATAAAACGCAATTAACATCAATAACACAAACTTCAATAACACGTAATAAACACCAATAATACGTAACTAAACATCTGTTTCACGTAACTACACACCAATAACACGAAATAAACATCAATAACACGTAATTAAATATCAAAAACACGTAGCTAAACACCAGAAACACGTAATAAACATCAATAACACACAATAAACTTCGATAACACGTATTAAACATCAGTACCACGTAATAATCAATAACCGGCCACGCTGCCAAACCTTCCTCTCTTTACAATCCTACAACTAAATATTATACCTATACTTTCTACACTTAATTTACCACAATAAACACCAATAACACGTAACTAAACATCAGTACCACATAACAATTAAGAATATTTAACTAAACATCAATAACAAATAACTAATCATCAATAACACATAACTAAACATCAATGACACAAATAATTCTTAATAACACGAAACTAAATATTATTAGCATGTAATAAACATTAATAACGCATAACTAAACATCAATAACACGCAGTAAGCATCAATAATACGTAACTAAACATCAGTAAGACGTAATAATAATCAATAACATTTAACTAAACATCAGTAACTGATAACTAAACATCAATGACACATAACTAAACATCAATGACACATAACTAAACATCAATAAAAAAATAAACATCAATAATACATAAATAAACATCAATAACACGTAATATACATCAATAACGCATAACTAAACATCACTAACATGTAACTAAACATTAATAGCACGTAATAAACACTATTAACATGTAAGAAACGTCGGGAACACGTAATAAACATCGATATCAAGAAATAAACCCCAATAATACGCAATAACCATCAATAACACGTAAAGAACATCTATAATACTTAATAAACATCAATAACACGTAATGAACATCAATAACACTTAACTAAATATCAGTAACACGTAATAAACATCGATAACACATAATAAACATCAATAGCACGTAATACACATCAATAACAAAAATAAATATCAATAATACGCAATATTGGTAACACGTAATACACATCAGTAAAACGTAATAAACATCAATAACACGTAACTAAACATCATTAACACGTAATTAACATCAATAACATGTAGCTAAACATCAGTAACACATAGCTAAACAGCAGTGACACATAATAAACGTCAATAACACGTAATAAACATCAATAGCATTTAATAAACATAAATAACACGTAACTAAACATTATTAACACGTAACTAAACATCATTAACACTTAATAAACATCAATGACATTTAACTAAGCATCAGTAACATCAATAACACATAACTGAAAATCAATAACACATAATTAAACATAAATAATACATAAATAAACATCAATAATACGTATTTAAACTTTAGAAACACGTAATAAACACCAATAAAACGTATTAAACATCAATAACACGCAACGAAACATCAGTAACATGTAACTAACTATCAATAACACAACTAAACATCATTAACACAAATAAACATCAATAACAGGTAACTAAACATCAATAACACGTAACTAAACATCAATAACACAAATAAACATCAATAACACGTAACTAAACATCAGTAACGCCTAACTAAACTTCAATATCGTAGAGTAGAGTAGACCTTCTTGTCCTCAGTCATTATGACGGGTGATCCACGTCTGAAGGTTGGCAACTATGGCCCACCACACTCAATAACCTAACCTAACCTAACCACACTAATTATATGAGTGGTTTGTTTGCATAAATTTACCTGGCTTATATATTTCTTTCTTCAGTGACCATATTATTAACGTATCATTATGTCCTATTGTGTATTTATTGTATTTTGGAAAAGCTGCATTAAGCACTATTGAAAGGTAACTCATTTTAATGTTTTTTTCTATAATCCTACTGAGTATAATTTCTGTATTGTAGATATGGGATAAGTGTCATAGAGAAAATAATTATATATGCTAGATTAAATCCCTCTCATCTACCACTCACTGTTCCATCTCTCCCTCTCATCTGCCACTCACTGTTCCATCATCCCTCTCATCTACCACTCACTGTCTCACCATCCCTCTCATCTACCACTCACTGTTCCATCATCCCTCTCATCTGCCACTCACTGTCTCACCATCCCTCTCATCTACCATTCACTGTTCCATCATCCCTCTCATCTGCCACTCACTGTCTCACCATCCCTCTCATCTACCATTCACTGTCTCACCATCCCTCTCATCTACCACTCACTGTTCCATCATCCCTCTCATCTACCACTCACTGTTCCATCATCCCTCTCATCTACCACTCACTGTTTCACCATCCCTCTCATCTACCACTCACTGTTTCACCATCCCTCTCATCTACCACTCACTGTTTCACCATCCCTCTCATCTACCACTCACTGTTTCACCATCCCTCTCCTCTACCACTCACAGTTTCACCATCCCTCTCATCTACCACTTACTGTTTCACCATCCCTCTCCTCTACCACTCACTGTTTCACCATCCCTCTCCTCTACCACACACTGTTTCACCATCCCTCTCCTCTACCACTCACTGTTTCACCATCCCTCCCCTCTACCACTCACAGTTTCACCATCCCTCTCATCTACCACTCACTGTTTCACCATCCCTCTCCTCTACGACTCTGTTTCACCATCCCTCTCATCTGCCACTCACTGTTTCACCATCCCTCTCATCTGCCACTCACTGTTTCACCATCCCTCTCATCTACCACTCACTATTTCACCATCCCTCTCATCTGCCACTCACTGTTTCACCATCCCTCTCATCTGCCACTCACTGTTTCACCATCCCTCTGCCACTCACTGTTTCACCACCTCTCTCCACTCACTGTTTCACCATCCCTCTCATCTGCCACTCACTGTTTCACCATCCCTCTCATCTGCCACTCACTGTTTCACCATCCCTCTCATCTGCCACTCACTGTTTCACCATCCCTCTCCTCTACCACTCACTGTTTCACCATCCCTCTCATCTGCCACTCACTGTTTCACCATCCCTCTCCTCTACCACTCACTGTTTCACCATCCCTCTCATCTGCCACTCACTGTTTCATCATCCCTCTCCTCTACCACTCACAGTTTCACCATCCCTCTCATCTACCACTCACTGTATCACCATCCCTCTCCTCTACCACTCACTGTTTCACCATCCCTCTCCTCTACCACTCACAGTTTCACCATCCCTCTCATCTACCACTCACTGTATCACCATCCCTCTCCTCTACCACTCACTGTATCACCATCCCTCTCCTCTACCACTCACTGTTTCACCATCCCTCTCCTCTACCACTCACTGTATCACCATCCCTCTCCTCTACCACTTACTGTTTCACCATCCCTCTCATCTGCCACTCACTGTTTTACCATCCCTCTCCTCTACCACTTACTGTTCCATCATCCCTCTCCTCTACCACTCACTGTTTCACCATCCCTCTCATCTACCACTCACTGTTTCACCATCTCTCTCCTCTACCACTCACTGTATCACCATCCCTCTCCTCTACCACTCACTGTTTCACCATCCCTCTCCTCTACCACTCACTGTATCACCATCCCTCTCCTCTACCACTCACTGTTTCATCATGCCTCTCATCTACCACTCACTGTTTCACCATCCCTCTCATCTACCACTCACTTTTCTATCATCCCTCTCCCCTACCACTCACTGTTCCATCATCCCTCTCATCTACCACTCACTGTTTCACCATCCCTCTCCCTTACCACTCACTGTTTCACCATCCCTCTCCTCTACCACTCACTGTATCACCATCCCTCTCATCTACCACTCACTGTTCCATCATCCCTCTCCCCTACCACTCACTGTTCCATCATCCCTCTCATCTACCACTCACTGTTCCATCATCCCTCTCATCTACCACTCACTGTTTCACCATCCCTCTCCCCTACCACTCACTGTATCACCATCCCTCTCCTCTACCACTCACTGTTTCACCATCCCTCTCATCTACCACTCACTGTTCCATCATCCCTCTCATCTACCACTCACTTTTCTATCATCCCTCTCCCCTACCACTCACTGTTCCATCATCCCTCTCATCGACCACTCACTGTTTCACCATCCCTCTCATCTACCACTCAATGTTTCACCATCCCTCTCATCTACCACTCACTGTTTCATCATCCCTCTCCTCTACCACTCAGTTTCACCATCCCTCTCATCTGTCACTCACTGTTTCACCATCCCTCTCCTCTACCACTCACTGTTTCACCATCCCTCTCCTCTACCACTCACTGTTTCACCATCCCTCTCCTCTACCACTCACTGTTTCACCATCCCTCTCCTCTACCACTCACTGTTCCATCATCTCTCTCATCGACCACTCACTGTTCCATCATCCCTCTCATCTACCACTCACTGTTTCACCATCCCTCTCCTCTACCACTCAGTTTCACCATCCCTCTCATCTACCACTCACTGTCTCACCATCCCTCTCCTCTACCACTCACTGTTTCATCATCCCTCTCCTCTAACACTCACTGTTTCACCATCCCTCTCATCCACCACTCACTGTTTCATTATCCCTCTTCTCTACCACTCACTGTTTCACCATCCCTCTCATCTACCACTCACTGTTTCATCATCCCTCTCCTCTACCACTCACTGTTTCACCATCCCTCTCATCTACCATCCACTGTTTCATCATCCCTCTCATCTACCACTCACTGTTCCATCATCCCTCTCATCCACCACTCAGTGTTTCATCATCCCTCTCATCCACCAGTCACTGTTTCATCATCCCTCTCCTCTACCACTCACTGTTTCACCATCCCTCTCATCTACCAATCACTGTTTCACCATCCCTCTCATCTACCATTCACTGTCTCACCATCCCTCTCATCTGCCACTCACTGTTTCACCATCCCTCTCCTCTACCACTCACTGTATTACCATCTCTCTCCTGTACCACTCACTGTTTCACCATCCCTCTCATCTACCACTCACTGTTTCACCATCCCTCTCATCTACCACTCACTGTTCCATCATCCCTCTCATCACCACTCACTGTTTCATCATCCCTCTCATCCACCAGTCACTGTTTCATCATCCCTCTCCTCTACCACTCACTGTTCCATCATCCCTCTCATCTACCACTCACTGTCTCACCATCCCTCTCATCTACCATTCACTGTTTCATCATCCCTCTCATCTACCACTCACTGTCTCACCATCCCTCTCCTCTACCACTCACTGTTTCACCATCCCTCTCATCTACCATTCACTGTCTCACCATCCCTCTCATCTACCACTCACTGTCTCACCATCCCTCTCCTGTCCTTCCCTTCTCCTGTCTCTTACCGTCGACGCCCACGCGAACCGGCAGTTAGTGGGTGAGCATTACCCAGGCGGGGGACACCTCACAACACCTTCAGGTACCTGTGGTGGTGTTTCCTTGACAACAGGTTAATTACGTTCCTCTTAGGTACACAGACGAGGGAGCTCACCTGAGTGTCTCTTGCTATCATTAACCTACGACTACTTTCTTTCTTTCTTTCTTTCTGTCAGCGGTGCAACAAAAACATCCTGGATTTAGTGTGGTGTAGTTGTGGTCAGAACCTCTCCCAGTATTGTGCACTATGGTAGTATTTTCCTTAAGCAAAAAAAAAAGTGATTATAAAGATGTCGTCTCCACCCGATCAATCACACCCCCTTTAGGAAACTTCAGGGACTCAGGCCATATATTTCGGACAGAAGTAAAGGGATATTGAAGGACTATTCAAGTATTCATTTGTTTTTCTTTTTTTAACCTTTGTTTTTCTTTGTCTATATTCTTAACTTCACTATATTCTATGCCTGTTGTGTTTACAGTTATCGTAAGTTGTGATATCTGGAAAAAGCAGTTTTGTGTTGCCTACATTACGGCTAGAAGACAAATTCTTCTCTTGTCATGTTGGTTGGCTATTCTTATGCAGGTATAAACGGCGGACCCGACGATATTTCCGAATAAGATAAAATGTTAAGAAGGGTCCCGGGGGATCCAACTCTATAAGGGGAGGCAACATTGCTTCTCAACTCCTCCAAACAGGTGACAAGCGTGGCATTATTGTGGCTGGGACATATTCACGCTAGGAGTGAAGGCAGGAGGCTTTTAACGTTGATGCCGGGAGCTGGGTTGACGGATGACGGTGGCAGGAGGAAGGGGAGAAGAGAAAGGTCGATGTCGTTCATGTGGGTATCGTAACTGACAGGAGCAATTGTGTGTACGTGTGTGTGTGTGTGTGTGTGTGTGTGTGTGTAATAATATTAATAATAATTAATGGTTTATTGAAAGAGCATGGCAGCCAGAAGTCTGAAAATATACAGTTACATAATTGAGGAATGGGTCTCTTGATTTACAAATAATATACAAGTAACATAAGTGATGCAAATATGATATATAATAACCAGGCGGGGAGAAGGTCATACTACAGGGCATTTCAACATAGTGATAGTGCGAAAAGTAAGATGACTGGGAATGAATACACTGGTTGATTAGAAGTTATTGATAATTTTTACAATGGTCAGGACTTGGCTGTTCTCATAGCAATCAGTTCGTGCTCGTATGGGCTGGATGCGGTTGTGGTGTCGAACAGCAATTCTCGGACGAGGGATCTCAGGTAGTAGTAGGAGTCGGTGTCGAGGATGGTGCAGAAGCTTCTCACCAAATTTGCAGATGAGGTCGTGGTGATGGTCAGTGAGAGTCGAAAGGGTCAGTGTGTTGAGCTCTTCTTGATATGTGGAGTAGGAGTGGGAGAGAATAATCTTGCATGCCCTCTTTTGCACTTTTTCTAGGTGTTTACGTTGTGCGGCATTTAGGGAGGAAGACCAGGTGGGGGAGGCATAGATGAGCTTGGGAAGTATGAATGTTGAGTAAACACTGAGGAGCTCGGGCGCAGGAACTCCGAGGGACTTGAGTCGGTGAAGGAGGTGGAGACGGAAACTGGAGGATTTGACAACTTCACTGACGTGTGGTTTCCAATTTAGTTTGTTGTCTATGGCGACACTGAGGAGCTTAGTGGAATCTACAACCTGGAGTGTGTTGGGACCTAAAGTAATGGAAGGGGGTGGGACAACGTCGGAGGAGAGGTTGATGTGCATAACCATGGTCTTGGTATGGTTGATGGTGACGTGGTTGTTGGTGGCCCAGTTTTGAAGACTGTTCAATAAATCCAGAAGGGCGGTATACTTGGGAGCAGAATTGTTGACACTGATCCCAATGGTGGAGTCGTCGACATATTTCCAGCGAGCAGGGGTTTCTCTTATGGCATCATTGATAAGCATAAGGAAGCATAGTGGTCCCATCTTGGTGCCTTGGGGATCGCCACAGGTAAGTGACTGAAAGGTAGAGACAGCCCATCCAAAGCTTACAGCTTGGCGTCGGTTGCTTTGTTGATGATTAAATTGTGGTCGACTTGGTCAAATGCCTTGGTGAAGTCAATGAAGGCGACAGCTACAGACGTTTTTCGTTTTTCCAGATGGCGGTATATGTAGTCGAGAAAGCTGACAAGACAGAGTGTGTTGGAGGAAGTTTTCATATTACCAAATTGCTGAGGATCTATGGCGCCTGCAATATCAGCATAAGCCCAGTCAAAAACAAAACTTTCACAGATTAAGCTAGGTATTGGGGTGATTGCATTCGGTAATAGCTGATTTAAATATCGTGGGTTGGTTGACTTGGGCACTGGTGACACATATGAAGTCTTCCAATCAACTGGAGCAGAGGGATTTAGCTAGCTCCGGGGAGAACAACTTGAAGAGTTTCATTGCTAAGTCAATGGGGGTGGTGGAGCGTTTTACCTTCAGTTTGTCCAGACGTTTTGCTACTTCAAATTCTTCTACCAAGTCAGTGGGAAGGGGGGCTGGTAGGGAAGCAGGGAGAGTGGTTGTGTCAAGCCGGGGGAGCGTCTGGCATATAGTAGAGAAATACTTGTTTGACTGCTCAGCTGGGTCAATAATAGTGAAGGGGAGGGGGTGTGTCTTATTGTTTAGTCCACAGAGTTGCTCAAGCTTACCATACCACTGACTGATGTTGGTCTGCTTCAGGTGTTGCAATTTGGTTGGTTAGTGAGACTTCTTTGCTGTGCGTATTTCGCGGATGTCTCGGTTGGGAATGGACCTGTAGCGGTTGTGGTCATTGAGATGAAAGGCTCTGTCTCTCTGTTGCATAATTCTTTTGATCCGAGGTGTGATCCAGGGCAAGTCAGCTGGGTGAGATCTGACGGACTTCTCGGGGAAGAAGTGGTGGTGAGCTTGCGTGGTGGTGTTGGTATAATTTATCCAATTGGTGCCCACGTCATCCACGCTAAGTACTTCAGTCCAGGGATGGTGAACTATCCACTGCCCGAAGAGACGCACTGCAGAGTCAGTAATCGGCCTGTAGGTCTTGATGTAGGGTCTCTGTACTTGAGTGGGAGTGGCAGCTGGGGACCAGAGCACTGATAAGTGTGTGCTACACCCGATAGGAGGCATTGGTTGAGGTGGTTGGTACTGGTCCGCTAAGTCAGTTAAGATAAGGTCAAGGGTATTTTGACCGTGTGTGGGGAAGGTCACAACTTGTGATAGTGATAGCTGGTCCTGGATATCAGTGGTGTCAATTTCATTTAAATCCCCACATAATACTAACTTGGCACATGGGTACCTAACTCTGAGGTGGTCTGAGGTGGTGATGAGATGATTGATAAGAGTGTCTCTGGTGGGTGATCGAGGCGGATGGTATGCCACACAGATTATAATGGAAGCAGTGTGGCGCGGGTGGGCTGGTGGCACAACACGTACCCATAATGCCTCCACATGTGTGTGTGTGTGTGTGTGTGTGTATATGTGTGTGTGTGTGTGACCTCACTCAGTTGTGTTCTGACCTCACTAGGGGAAAGGTCACGGCAGGGTTAGCTCCGGAGGGATAATTATCAGATATGGCCAGAGCTAGGTGCGGTCTTGGGTATGAGAGTTTGTTGACCAAACTGGAGTGGTCCACTGAAGAATTGGCGAAGGCCAAGTTGGAGAACTTGAAATTAAGGGAAGAGCTGGCGATGTTAAAAGGAGAGGCTGGACGAGTAAAGCCAGTGCCTGACGAAAAATCAAGCAAGTGGAAAATTGTGAGTAGTGGTAGGACCAAGCTGGTGGTAAAGAAGCACACGAAGGATACGACAACAACGACAACAACAGCTAAGTGTACCAACCCGTTCAGTCCCTTGATAGACGAATTGGACGTTAGTACAGTCAGGGGCAGGGATGACAAGGAAGGTATAAAAACTTTAATTGTTGGTGACTCACAGGTAAGGTACATGGACAGGGCCTTTTGTGGTAAAAACAAAAATAGGATGAGGGTGTGTTTGCCAGGAGCTGGGGTGGGGGATATAATTGACAGGATGGACAATATCTTGTCTGGTAATGGGAACAAACCCATTATCTGCCTCAGTGCAGGAGGCAATGATATTGGCCGGTGTAGGAGTGAGGAGCTTCTTGATAAGTTCAAGGCAGCCATAGATCGTATTAGGACTAAGGGAGGGATCCCTATCATATGCGGTGTCCTGCCTAGAAGGAGAGTTGGCAGTGAATGGTTGTCAAGGGCAGTTGGTGTTAGCGACCGTCTTGACAGATATTGCAACTCAATATCAGTCCCATTCATTGACAACTGGGACAACTTCTATGGCAGAAGGGACCTTTATGCTAGGGATGGGGTGCACCTGTCTAGGGATGGAGTAGCAACCCTGGCTGGGGCTCTAGAGGGGGCAGTTCAAAAGATATCGAAGTCTTTAAACTGCTAAGGGAACATAGGGGCATGGGGGTGGAGGAGACTGCAGTGGGAGAGGGTAAACAAGGCGAAAGATTACAGGGAAATAGTGTTAGGAATGATGACATAACTAAATTAGACAGGGAGTTCAAAACTAAACGCGGTAAGGGGAGGACTCAGAACACGACTAACTTAAATGTATATTACGCGAACAGTAGAAGTATGAGAAACAAAATGGATGATATTAGGGCCTTGGTATGTACCGAAGAAATCGATATAATTGCATTCACTGAAACATGGATCAACCTAGACACACGTGAATTACCAGTCGAATACCAAATTGCGGGTTACAAACTGTTCCATACCGATAGGCAGACCAGGAAAGGAGGCGGAGTAGCAATCTATGTTAGGGATAATCTGAAGTGTGAAATAAATAAGGAAATAAAAACTGAGAGGAATACAGAAACAATTTGGATAGAATTAAGCGACGGTCGGGAAAAATTAATCACAGGAGTAATATATAGACCCCCCAATCTTGATAGCGTCAATGAGCGACTTATCTGGGATGAAATGCGCAGGGCTTCCATACACAACAAAGTCTGTATAGTAGGCGACTTTAACCTTGGCCAAATAGATTGGACCGACCTTACGGGTAACTCAGAATCAGAGGATTTTCTCGAGACGATCCAGGACTGTTTCCTAAGTCAACATATAACCGAACCCACACGGGGTAATAATATATTGGATTTAGTTTTGTCAAACAGAGAAAACCTCATTAGCAATGTCGAGGTAGGGAACGAACTTGCAAACAGCGATCACAAAGAAATTCGATTCCAGTTAGATTTTCAGGGCAGACGTAAGGAAAATTCCACTAAAGTACCAGATTTCAGAAGGGCAAACTTTGACAGTTTAAAGAGGCAGCTGAGAGAGGGGGTGTCGCGCTTGGCCGTGAACCTGACAGATGACACCGACCTGATAACGAGATCTGAGATTGCCGAGTTCCACGACAATTTAAATAGTGAGTTACTTAATGCACAAAGGCAGAACATACCATACAAAAAACTCAGATCAAACAACAATGACCCTAAATGGATAAATAATTATTTAAAGAACATCATTGGCCAAAGGAAGGCTATAGGTAGAAGGATAAATCGTGGCGAAATTCACCTCCGGGACTATTATAGGGTATTGGCGAGTAGGGTTAAAACCGAGATAAGGAAAGCAAAGAGGAATAATGAGGTAAGGATAGCAAGGGAGGCAAAGACAAACCCCAAAGGATTCTACCAAATGTACCAAACTAAAACACGAGAAAAGATTGGACCAATACGGTCAGACTCCGGCGAGCTCACTGATAACGACGGAGAAATGAGCAATAATTTGAATAAATATTTTTCAACAGTTTTCACCACCGAAAATTTAAACATGATACCCGAGGCACCGACTCTATTCAGAGATAGTGAAGAAAACAAATTAAGTGAGATAGTAGTGACTAGTAACGATGTTAGTAAGCAAATAGACAAACTAAAGCCTAATAAGTCACCTGGTCCCGATGAGATATTTGCCAGAGTATTAAAGGAATGTAAGGAAGAGCTTAGTATGCCCTTAGCAAAGTTGTTTAACATGTCCTTAAAAACAGGTGTAGTACCAGAATCCTGGAGGATAGCGAATGTAATACCGATCTTCAAGAAGGGGGATAGATCACTATCCTCTAACTACCGCCCAATCAGTCTAACATCAATAGTAGGCAAATTACTGGAAGCAATCATTTCAAACTCTATTCGAAATCACCTGGAGAAGCACCGATTGATCAATGATTCCCAGCATGGCTTCACAAGCGGACGTTCTTGCCTAACTAATCTATTAACATTCTTTTCATCAGTTTTCGAATCAGTGGACGAGGGGCACAATTATGATGTGGTATATCTCGACTTTAGCAAAGCCTTCGACAGAGTACCCCACGAAAGACTAATTAGAAAGGTAGAAGCTCATGGCATCAAAGGTGACATCCTTAAATGGATTAGGGCGTGGTTACAGGACAGGAAACAGCGAGTGAGCATTAACGGCACTAAGTCCCATTGGAGCAACGTCACAAGTGGAGTTCCCCAAGGCTCAGTACTTGGACCATTATTGTTTATTATATACATAAACGACATAGATATCGGCATAGACAGCAACATAAGTAAATTTGCTGATGATACTAAAATAGGACGTGTTATCAAATCTGACGAGGACTCGGCAAAACTACAGGAGGATCTAAACAAATTTTTCGAATGGTCTGAAAAATGGCAGATGAAATTCAACATCGACAAATGTAAAGTACTCAGTATAGGAAATGTAAACAGGGAAACCAGATACCAGATGAACAACGATGCCATAGAGAAATCCGACTGCGAGAGAGATTTAGGAGTAATGATAAGTAGGAACCTTAAGCCAAGTAAACAATGTGTTTTTGCTCGTAACAAGGCTAATAAAGTACTTGGGTTCATACAAAGGAGTGTTAGTTGCAAGACTAGCGAGGTCATCCTAAAACTGTATCTTGCTCTTGTGAGACCACACCTGGATTACGCAGTCCAGTTCTGGTCACCGTATTACAGAATGGATATAGAATCCTTGGAAAGAATTCAGAGGAGAATGACAAGACTAATCCCGGGCATTAGGAACCTTGAGTATAGAGACAGGTTAAAGCATCTTAATTTGCACTCCCTTGAGAGACGTAGAGCGAGGGGCGACCTGATAGAGGTGTATAAGTGGAAGGCAGGGCTAAACAAAGGGGACATTACAAAGGTACTCAAATTATCCAACCAGGAGCGAACTCGTAACAATGGTTTTAAATTGGACAAATTTAGATTTAGGCGTGAAATAGGTAAACACTGGTTTGGAAACAGAGTAGTGGATGAATGGAACAAGTTACCAAATATCATCATTAACTCGAATTCGCTGAATTGCTTCAAACATAGGTTGGATGCTCATATGAGCAATAGGGGTTGGGTGTAAACGGGACTGCCCAGTATGGGCCAATAGGCCCGCTGCAGTTTCCTCCATTCTTATGTTCTTATGTGTGTGTGTGTGTGTGTGTGTGTGTATACGTGTGTGTGTACGTGTGTGTGTGTGTACGTGTGTGTGTGTGTGCGTGTGTGTGTGTACGTGTGTGTGTACGTGTACGTGTGTGTGTACGTGTGTGTGTGTGTGTGTACGTGTGTGTGTGTTCGTGTGTGTGTATGTGTGTGTGTGTGTACGCGTGTGTACGTACAGTCTCGTTCAAGATTCTTCGTACACTGCTGGAAACAGCTGGCAACTCAAGGCCGTTTGTTTACTATACTACGTAGTAAAAATTATGAATGAATGTGAAAGTGATCTGTGATTGGTTACCTGTGCTTAGTTCCCCGTTGCTTAATTAATGGTTGGACTTTGTTGTTTCGCATTATATTATGCCTTTCTGCTAGTATATACTGTTGATTTGATTTTAAAATGGATAGAGCAATGAGCCAACCTATATGAATTTATATTTGGGTACATAAACATAAGTAAAAATCGGTAAGTATGTTAAAGAACAACATGCATCGGGCACAGCTGTGTGAAGGCTGTGTATGAGGTTGTCTGTTCATCATTAATTTATACTAATATTGTCTTCAAACGTTAATCCCTTTATGGTAATTAATCCAGTTGTATCGAACAGATGCTAAACAAAGCTTCTTTATAAAGACGCTGATTTCTTGCAACACAAACTGCTGTTTTAGTTCCCTGTGTGTGCGTGTGCGCATGTGGAGTGTGTGTGTGTGTGTGTGTGTGTGTCAGTCTGTGTCAGTCTGTGTCTGTATTTAATAATGACGTTGTTCAATTGAAGGTGATGGTAATTAATCTTACGTCTGATGGTGTGACTTAGTACTGTAGCATATGCCTAATACTTTTACAAGCCGTTATCTAGCAATATCATTGTCATTCCAAGACTATGAATATTGTCAGCAGCAAATGGCATTTCTTTCGTTGAGTGACTCTTTGCCCCCCCCCCTCCCCCCCCCCAAATCCTTGTTTCTGACTTGTGTCGATTACGTCACGTTTAGTCTGGTGTCTTTAAAAAAAATATTCATTTTTTTCCAAATGTGTGTATGATATATTATAAATTTGTATCTTATTTATTTATTTATTTATTCGTTTATTTTTTTATAAATGCTTAATAAATATAAATATAACGCTGACGTTATTGGCGGGAAGGTGGGGGAGACAGAGGTGTTGTCAGTGCTGACTACCCTTCCACTCCCTCAATAGAAGGCCCCTGCCAACATGGAATACCACACGCAGAAAATCACTGAACGTGGAAGAATAATCGGCATGGTAGAGGCTGGGTTTTCTCGGTCAACTGTATATTATTGGGTTAAGCGATGGGAAGAGGAGGGAAGTTTAAAGGACCTCCACAGGACGGGAATGCCGCGCTGAACAACACTTGCCAAGTTGAAGCCATCAGGAATTTTGCTGAGGCCAACCCCTTCAAGACTTCTTTTTCAATTAGAGAGGATCCACAATTAAATATTTCCCCTTTAACACTCAGGCGAAGACTTCATGAAGGAGGCATTCACCATAGAACTCCCGCCACCAAGGAGAAGTTAAATGAGCGACATCGCGAGGGCAGGTTGCAGTTTGCTCGACGGTACGCTGAAGAAGGCTTAGATATCTGGGGAAGAATAATATGCACTGACGAAAAATCTTTCTCATCTACCTCTCACGGAAGGTTGGAGGAGGAACAACACCCGATATGCGAGACACCTTATTTATGACTGACTGTCTGGGTCACGTCTGAGTGTGTGTATAACTGACTGTCTGGATCACGTTCAAGTGTGTGTATAACTGACTGTCTGGGTCACGTTTAAGTGTGTGTATAACTGACTGTCTGGGTAACGTTTAAGTGTGTGTATAAGTGACTGTCTGGGTCACGACTGAGTGTGTGTATAACTGACTGTCTGGGTCACGTCTGAGTGTGTGTATAACTGACTGTCTGGGTCACGTCTGAGTGTGTGTATATCTGACTGTCTGGGTAACGTTTAAGTGTGTGTATAAGTGACTGTCTGGGTCACGTTTAAGTGTGTGTATAACTGACTGTCTGGGTCACGTTTAAGTGTGTGTATAAGTGACTGTCTGGATCACGTTTAAGTGTGTGTATAACTGACTGTCTGGGTCACGTTTAAGTGTGTGTATAACTGACTGTCTGGGTCACGTTTAAGTGTGTGTATATCTGACTGTCTGGGTAACGTTTAAGTGTGTGTGTATAAGTGACTGTCTGGATCACGTTTAAGTGTGTGTATAACTGACTGTCTGGGTCACGTTTAAGTGTGTGTATAACTGACTGTCTGGGTCACGTTTAAGTGTGTGTATAAGTGACTGTCTGGATCACGTTTAAGTGTGTGTATAACTGACTGTCTGGGTCACGTTTAAGTGTGTGTATAACTGACTGTCTGGACCCCGTTTAAGTGTGTGTATAACTGACTGACTGGGTCACGACTAAGTGTGTGTATATCTGACTGTATTGAGACGAGGAGGAGGTGCTGTACACTTTATTTATCATTGGAGACTGAGGCAAAATGACTGTTAACTGTTAAAGAAGAACTAAAAGAAGAATGTGATCGAGTGTGTTTGCCCTGACGCACCAACACGACCCACCACCTCACACTGTGTTAGACAGATACAAATGTCTCTCGATATAACTTGGGACTCATGTGACCGTCAACCAGGAACATAATGGTGAAAATATACCCAGATGTTAAGCCTCCTTCACCACTACGGTAATCTTATATAGCATTTTATGTAATACGTCTTGAGGCTCCCAACTTTAACATTCCCACAAAAAAAATTTATTTACCCAACAAAAACAAACTGCAATCGCAAACTAGCTTCATCATGGTCATTACATTAAGCTTTTATCAATACACAGGAGATGATTTTTTTGTAATATATATAAGAGGAAATTACAGTAATTATTGACATGAATCAGCAAAGTGAACATTACATAAAGCGTTTCTTCACTATTACAATGTGAGCAGTGTAGGGCGTGAGTCAGGGGTGGCTCCAGCTGTGGGTGTGTGAGGGAAGAGTGAGTCCAGCTGTTGGGTGTGTGAGGGAAGAGTGAGTCCATCTGTTGGGTGTGTGAGGGAAGAGTGAGTCCAGCTGTTGGGTGTGTGAGGGAAGAGTGAGTCCAGCTGTTGGGTGTGTGAGGGAAGAGTGAGTCCATCTGTTGGGTGTGTGAGGGAAGAGTGAGTCCAGCTGTTGGGTGTGTGAGGGAAGAGTGAGTCCAGCTGTTGGGTGTGTGAGGGAAGAGTGAGTCCATCTGTTGGGTGTGTGAGGGAAGAGTGAGTCCAGCTGTTGGGTGTGTGAGGGAAGAGTGAGTCCAGCTGTTGGGTGTGTGAGGGAAGAGTGAGTCCAGCTGTTGGGTGTGTGAGGGAAGAGTGAGTCCAGCTGTTGGGTGTGTGAGGGAAGAGTGAGTCCAGCTGTTGGGTGTGTGAGGGAAGAGTGAGTCCATCTGTTGGGTGTGTGAGGGAAGAGTGAGTCCAGCTGTTGGGTGTGTGAGGGAAGAGTAAGTCCAGCTGTTGGGTGTGTGAGGGAAGAGTGAGTCCAGCTGTTGGGTGTGTGAGGGAAGAGTGAGTCCAGCTGTTGGGTGTGTGAGGGAAGAGTGAGTCCAGCTGTTGGGTGTGTGAGGGAAGAGTGAGTCCAGCTGTTGGGTGTGTGAGGAAAGAGTGAGTCCAGCTGTTGGGTGTGTGAGGGAAGACTGAGTCCATCTGTCAGGTGTGTGAGGGAAGAGTGAGTCCATCTGTTGGGTGTGTGAGGGAAGAGTGAGTCCATCTGTCAGGTGTGTGAGGGAAGAGTGAGTCCATCTGTCAGGTGTGTGAGGGAAGAGTGAGTCCATCTGTTGGGTGTGTGAGGGAAGAGTGAGTCCATCTGTTGGGTGTGTGAGGGAAGACTGAGTCCATCTGTCGGGTGTGCGTGGGAAGAGTGAGTCCATCTGTCGGGTGTGTGAGGGAAGAGTGAGTCCATCTGTCGGGTGTGTGAGGGAAGAGTGAGTCCATCTGTCAGGTGTGTGAGGGAAGAGTGAATCCATCTGTCAGGTGTGTGAGGTCTGGTGCGGCCAGATAGACTATCACCCTGGGTACGACGAACCAGGGAGACGGCACGAGAAGTGTGTGATGTTTGCGGTATAAGAGAGGTGATGGGGAAAGGGTGATGATGAAGGGATGGGAAGGGGTAATGGGAGAGGGATATGGAGGGGGCGGGGATGAGGTGATGGGGAGGAGGTGATGAGGCAGGGGTGGAGAGAAGTTCATGGGGAAGGGCAGAAGGGGGAGATGACGAAGGTAAGAAGATCAAAGTGGTGTGAGCAGTTTGTTGGTAGAGTGACGCAGTGAGGGGAGGGGGGAGAGCAAGGAAAGGGGAAAATGAGAGAAGGAAGAAAGGAGGAAGGAAGGAAAAGAGAGAGACAGAGAATTAGGCTGTGAGGGGATAGGAGGTTGGGGAAGAAAGAGGGAGATTGAGAGAGAGGAAGGAAGGAAGGAAGGTTACAAAGGATGCGGAAAAAAGAAGGGAGGCTCTGAGGGAAGGGAGGGGGGGGGGGGCTCTGAGAGGGAGGGAAGGAGGGAAGCTTTGTGAAGGAGGAAGCGAAGCTCTAAGAAAGATGGAGGGAAGGAAGGAGGGAAGCTCTAGGAGGAGAGGGAGGGTGGGAGGAAGTCTCTAGGAGGAGGAGGGAGGTATATTTAGAGAAGGAGGAAGGGAAAGTCTGAGAGGGAGCGATACTCTGGGAAGGAAGGAAGGAAGGAAGGAGGGAAGGTGACAAAGGCTGTGTTATCGAGGCAGTGACGACAGCCAGGAGCGTGCTGAGAATAAACAACATTGTCTTGGTAAATAACCGACCAGGAGGGACCACTGGACTCTGGGAGGGACCACTGGACTCAGGGAGGGACCACTGGACTCAAGGAGGGACCACTGGACTCAGGGAGGGACCATTGGCCTCAAGGAGGGACCACTGGACTCAAGGAGGGACCACTGGACTCAGGGTGAGACCACTGGACGCAGGGAGGGACCATTGGACTCAAGGAGGGACCACTGGACTCAGGGAGGGACCACTGGACTCAGAGAGGGACCACTGGACTCAGGGAGGGACCACTGGACTCAGGGAGGGACCACTGGACTCAGGGTGGGACCACTGGACTCAGGGAGGAACCACTGGACTCAGGGTGGGACCACTGGACTCAGGGAGGAACCACTGGACTCAAGGAGGGCCCACTAGACTCAGGGACGGACCACTGGACTCAGGGACGGACCACTGGACTCAGGGCGGGACCACTGGAATCAGGCAGGGACCACTGGATTCAGGGACGGACCACTGGACTCAGGGAGGGAACACCGGACTCAGGGAGGAACCACTGGACTCGGGAGGGACCACTGGACTCAAGGTGGGACCACTGGACTCAGAGAGGGACCACTGGACTCAGGGTGGGACCACTGGAATCTAGGAGGGACCACTGGACTCAGGGAGGGATCACTGGACTCAGGGAGGGACCACTGAACTCAGGGAGGGACCACTGGACTCAGAGAGGGACCACTGGACTCAAGGAGGGACCACTGGACTCAGGGAGTGAAAGTTACTAGTGTGCCCTGAAGAATGCAGTGATGGCTAGGGAAACACTGAGTAACACTGAGTCCGTTTATTATGGATGAGAGAAATACAAGTGGTGACTCGCGTGTGCCATGCACGGCTCACACAGTCAGACTAAGGCTGCCTTGCCATATGGCAGCCTCGGGGCAATGTTGCCACATAACACGTGCAGTGTTGCCACGTAATTATATATATAAATGCTACTCGGCACAGTAGCTTATGTACAGGGTTGCTACTCGGCACAGTAGCTTAGATACATAACCTACAGGGAGGGACCACTGGACTCAGGGAGGGACCACTGGACTCAAGGAGGGACCACCAGACTCAGAGAAGGCCCACTGGACTCAGGGAGGGACCACTTCACTCAGGGGGGACCACTGGACTCAGGGAGGGATCACTGGTCTCAGTGGGGACCACTGGACTCAGGGAGGGACCACTGAACTCAGGGAGGGACCACTGGACTCAGGTAAGGACCACTGGCCTCTGGTAGGGGCCACTAGACTCAGGGAGGGACAACTGAACTCAGGGAAGGACCACTGGCCTCTGAGAGGGACCACTGGACTCAGAGAGGGACCACTGGACTCAGGGAGGGACTACTGGACTCAGGGAGGGACCACTGGACTCAAGGAGGGACCACTGGACTCAGGGAGGGACCACTGGACTCAGGGAGGGACTACTGGACTCAAGGAGGGACCACTGGACTCAAGGAGGGACCACTGGACTCAAGGAGGTACCAATGGACTTGGGAACACGGGATTCTTCTTTTCTTGTACTACCGGAGTGAGTGTTACCTAAGTGTTACCTGTGAGTGCTACCTCAGTGTTACCTAAGTGCTACTTTGGATGCGACCTGAATGTCATCTTTGAGTGTTCCCCAAGTGTTACCTGCAAGTGTTACCTGTGAATGCTACCTGAGACCTACCTTAATGTTACCTAAGTGTTCCCTGTGAGTGTTACCTAAGTGTTACCTGTGAGTGCTACGTCAGTGTTACCTGTGAATGCTATCTGATTGTTATGTGTGAGTGTTACATGATTGTCACCTGTGAGTGTTACCTGTGAGTGCTACATGATTGTCACCTGTGAGTGTTACCTGTGAGTGCTACATGATTGTCACCTGTGAGTGTTACCTGTGAGTGCTACCTGATTGTCACCTGTGAGTGTTACCTGTGAGTGCTACCTGATTGTCCGGACGATGGTTCAAGGTAGATCGTCATCAAAGGGTTATCGTCATCAAAGGGTTATCGTCATCAAAGGGTTATCGTCATCAAAGGGTTATCGTCATCAAAGGGTTATCATCAAAGGGTTATCGTCATCAAAGGGTTATCGTCATCAAAGGGTTATCGTCATCAAAGGGTTATCGTCATCAAAGGGTTATCGTCATCAAAGGGTTAAAGTCATCTAAGAGTTATTAATAGCTCTGATAACAGGTAATTAATACTGAAGAACTCTGTTTATTAATCACCAAAGGGGGGGGGGGGCTGGGGGACTACAACTGTACTATATAGCCCCCAGATTAATTGGGCCACGTCCAATTAGTCTTAATTACCGGGGAGTTAATTGAATAATGGGTATTTTTTGTAATGACCGGTCCACTCACGCTTATTATAATGGGCACGTGGCCAATGGTGAGTGTTATTATTATTATTATTATTATCATTATTATTATTAGTGTATGGGAAGTTGATGACTCATTGTGGTTCTGATATCTAAAAAAAAAAAAAAAAAAAAAAAAAAAAAAAAAGGTAGTAGTAGTAGTTTGCCAAAAAAAGTAGCTATAGCGCAGGAGGTGGGCGCCTCGAACTGGTTAACTACGTTACCGATAAGGGCAAATGGTTTCAGCCTTAACAAACAAGAATTTACAGATGCCATTGCTCTAAGGTACGGTTGGCCAGTAGAAGGTTTGCCCTCGCAATGCGTGTGTGGCTATTCCTATGATGGCGACCACTCCATGGTGTGCAAGAAGGGGGGCTTCATATGCATGAGGCATGACGAGGTAAGGGACCTCACAGCAAATATGTTGAAGGAAATCTGCCGGGACGTCATGGTAGAACCGACCCTCCTTCCACTGGATGGCGAGATCCTCCAACACAGGACTTCAAACACATCTAACGAAGCCCGTGTGGACGTCAGTGCTCGAGGATTCTGGACGCGGGGACAGCGAGCTTTCTTCGACATCAGGATTTTTGATCCCATGGCCGTTTGTCACCGTAACCTAGCTCTCGATGCTGCGCATAGGAGGAACGAGAACGACAAGAGAAGGGCATATGGGGAGAGAATTCAAAATGTTGATCAAGGCAGCTTCACTCCTCTAGTGTTCACAACCTCTGGTGGGATGGGCCCAAGTGCAAGATGTTTCTACGCCAGACTCGCGGAGCTGATCTCCGAACAGAAGCAGCAGCCCAGAAGTTACGTCACAGCCTGGATGAGATGTCGACTGTCCTTCTCTCTCCTTCGGTCGGCTTTGCTCTGCCTCAGGGGAACGAGAGCTTCTGCCCCTACTCCGACAACTGCTGCAGATATTGACTATGAGGCTACAGTCAATGAATGCCGCATGGATCTGCGGCTCAACTAATTTAACACAGATAGGATAGCTTCTTATGTATTAGGATATTAAATATTAAGGTAAAAAATGGTGGCGAAGGTGTGGCTTGTAGTAGTAGTAGTAGTAGTCAAGCATCGCTGGAATTACCTGATGCGCACTTTTTTTTTTTTTTTTTAGGTTAAGGTGGGGAAAGGATGGAAGGCATGCTGGGGCTCAAGGCACAGCCAGACATGAGGGATGGAGAAGTCACAACATATAGTCGTGGGGGGAAAGGTTGGAAAAGAAGTTTAATGAGTTAAACAGAGGGGGACGACACCCCATGTTTTACATATTACAGAGTTTGTTGGCTAACTAAGCTAACCTAGGATTTAGGATGAGGTTGCACAATGGTTATTTTAGCAGACAATGGCTAGATTTATTTTACAATTACAAGTTTATTAATATCTTATACTGTATTACGTTATGGACTCACTTGATTATGACTTGTTAAATGTGAATTTATATCATGTAAGTCTTAATCTAAGGTGGATCACTGTGGCGGACATAGATGGGTCGCGGGTTGGGTTGTAGTGCGGGCAGACTCCGGGGCCACCAGGCGTGGGATCTCCCTCCGTTGATGTCTTCCCCGCGTAGGTGGACTGGGCTGTGAGGGTCGTCCAGGAGCTTGTCCCAAACCTTCTTCCCTAGGCGATGGAACCTGAAGTTGAGGGCCTCTGTTTTATTTCTTAGGTGGATGGTTTCCACTGTCTCCTGGTAGGGTGGCGCTTGGCCACTGGCTGACCTCAAACACTTGTTTTGGAAGCTCTATCCCTGATGTCGGACCCCTCCTCCGCCCTCTGGAAGAAGCCATCAATGTCGCTTTTATCCCAACACTAGTGAAAAACACTTATTTAACTCCAGCAGATAGGTCACTCCTTGCACGACCACCGAGATTAGGAGGAATAGGTGATTGACTAGTCCAGTGGAGCTTGGTGCCACCGAACATCAGAACTCTGTCAAGCTCACGGCAGCTCTCACTGACCACATAATAGTTCAGAATGTAGCAAGTCAGGTGGATACATAAGAACATAAGAACGGAGGAAACTGCAACGGGCCTATTGGCCCATACTGTGCAGTCCCGTTTACACCCAACCCTTATCACTCGTATATCCATCCAACCTATGTTTGAAGCTATCTAGCGTATTCGAGTTAATGATGGTGTTTGGTAACTTGCTCCACTCATCCCATACTTTATTTCCAAACCAATGTTTACCGTATTGCGCCTAATTTTTAATTTGTCTAATTTAAAACCATTGCTACGAGTTCGCTCCTGGTTGGATAGTTTGAGTTCCTTTGTTATATCAACGTATGCATGAGGCATGACGTCACGGTGGAACCGCCCCTCCTCCCATTGGACGGTGATAACCTTCGTCACAGGACTTCCAACACATCTAATGAAGCCCGTGTGGATGTTAGCGGACAGCGAGCCTTCTTTGGTGTCAGGATATTCGACCCCATGGCCGCGTGTCACCGGAACTTGTCTCTTGAGGCTGCACACAAGAGGAACGAGAACAACAAGATTAGGGTGTAAGGCGAGAGAAATCAGAGCGTTGATCAAGGCAGCGTCACTCCTCTGGTGTTCACAACCTCTGACGGTATGGGACCAAGTGCAGGATGCTTCTATGCCAGACTGGTGGAGACGTGTTGTCAGAGCACAAGCAGCAGCCCAGAAGCCACGTTGCAGACTGGTTGAGATGTCGACTGTCTTTCTCTCTGCTTAGGACTTTATTGCTCTGCCTCATGGGAACGAGATCATCGGCCCCAAAGCTGACAACGGCCGCAGATATTGATTCTGAGGCAACAGTCACTGAATCCCGCAAAGATCTGCGGCTTAACTAGCTCCACACAGCTAGGGTAACTACTCATGTATTAGGATATGTAATTTTAAGGCAATAAAATGGCGGCGAAGGTGTGGCTATTGGAGGAGGCTGGAGGCCACGTCCCCAACCCAAAAAAAGTATTAGTTGTAGTGTGTGTGTGTGTGTGTGTGTGCCGACCCGTGGTGTAATAATCATCACGCTCGCCTGACAAGCGAGTGGACCCGAGTTCGATCCCCGGGCAGGGTGAAACTTTGGGCAAGTTTCTTTACGCCATTTGCCTCTGTCTACCCAGCAGTAATTGGGGACCTGGATGTCAATCGATTTGCGGATCGTATTCCGGTGTCATGGTTAGCCAGTGCAGTTAGCGAGTTGTCCGGTCTTCTCGGACTATTCCATGACACTGGGTCATGCAACTCGTTAACTTAGAGTGTGGTTGTTGTGTTGGCGACAGCTTCTACACCTTAAACAATTCACGCCGAGGTGGCCCTTGGGCCGGCCATCCTCGTTACACGAGGGGCAACCATTATTATTATTATTATTATTATTATTATTATTATTATTATTATTATTATTATTATTATTATTGAGTGTGTGTGTGATAACCTTAACGCTACCTGGGGGGTTAGGTTAGGTTAGGTTAGGTTAGGTTATTGATGTGTTTGTTCCTTAATTCCGGGTCATTATAGTTCGATGATTACATAAATTGCTTTCGTATATAATTTTGGTTCAGGATGACCAATAAGTTTAATACTGTTACCCGAATATTAGAAACCCTAGCACTAACCTAACCTAACCCTAGCACTAACCTAACCTAACCTAACCCCAATGCCAGTTGAGGAGCGCGAGTTGCAGTAATACTTATTGGCCCATCACAAAATATGAGTCAAGTTTCTATTTTCCAAAATCTGTTGCACGTTTTCAATATCTTCGTGTACATGCAAGACTTAGATATATTTATGATAATTCTGCCACGTGGAACTATAAGCTTATTGCAAAGGGATTCAACAACAACTGCAACAAAACAGAAATAATAAAAAGATTTATTCAACATTTCTAACATAGAGACAGTTTAAGGATTAAGACTGAAATTAGTGCGTCAGTCAAAATGGTTTTATTAACGAATACAATGTTAGAGTTTCTTAATTACAGGTGTGGAAGGTCAGGTACTTGTGGTAATGAGGAGGAAACATTTATTATCTAGATAATTGTGAAAGTGTTCTTGTCTGATTGAGAGATTTACCTGTGTAATCTATCTGTGTGTGTGTGTGTGTGTGTGTGTGTTAGGCCTACGTCAATAAGCTCAATCTTCACAATTTGTAGAGAACTTTATAAAAACAAACACGTCCCGCTCTCGAAAAATGTTCTCTCAACAACAGAAAACGAGATGAGGAACCACCTGAACATTTGTCCATCTTTGTATTTCATAGGATGAGTAAGCACCCTAACACTTCCTGGGGAGGGTCAGGTCAGGTCAGGTCAGGTCAGGTCAGGTCACCCATTACTATGGATAGTGTAACTTTATGCTATATTTGTCAGGTGTTCTGAGAGTTTTACGGGAGCGAACTGTCTAATTATTGTTCTGTTCGGCGGACACACACACACGCACACACACACACACACACATACACACACACACACACACACACACACACAGACTGAAGTATACATGTAATGATGGTACTATACCTGTTTCACAAATACCCTCACACTGTTACACAAATTGTGCAGCAATAAGATGAACTAAAACTAAAACGTAGCTGTGACGCCCACCAACCACACTAACCTAACCTAACAAACAATTAACCCAGCTTTGGTTGACTCTCCCTCCTCACCCATCTCTCCGACCACCCCTCACATATTAACCCCAAACCCTCACACCCCCACACTCCTCGCCACCCCCACACTCCCCACCCATCCCTCCTACCACCACCACACTCCCCACCCATCCCTCCTACCACCCCTACACTCCCCACCCATCCCTCCTACCACCCCTACACTCCCCACCCATCCCTCCTACCACCACCACACTCCCCACCCATCCCTCCTACCACCACCACACTCCCCACCCATCCCTCCTACCACCCCACACTCCCCACCCATCCTTCCTACCACCACCACACTCCCCACCCATCCCTCCTACCACCACCACACTCCCCACCCATCCTCCTACCACCACCACACTCCCCACCCACCCCTCCTACCACCACCACACTCCCCACCCATCCCTCCTACCACCACCACACTCCCCACCCACCCATCCCTCCTACCACCACCACACTCCCCACCCACCCATCCCTCCTACCACCACCACACTCCCCACCCACTCCGCCTCCCACTAGAATAGGTAACGAAGATATTATGTATGCAGATGACATCACTCAAATAACAACACGTCAAGGAAAATCGCGAGCGTTACAGGTCGACAACTCCAGGCGGGAATTAGAAAGGGTAAATAATTACGAAAAAAATGGAAAATCCAAACCAGTCTCCCGAAATTCACAGTGATACCCTAATGCAGAAGGAAAACCCATCCATTAGTAACCAATAATGCCCAGATAGAATACAAAAGCAGAGACACCCTCCTGGGCCAGCATATATCCACGAGAGGTTACTCCCATCATGTCCACACCAGGAAGGAAAAGGCAAAAAGAGAGCTGAGAAAACTATACCGCTTTAAAGCGCTTCCTGAGAAAATAAAACTCCGCCTGGTGACATCATTTATCACACCGATATTAACTTACCCAGCAGTACCTCTTCATACTATGAGCACCACTCAAATATTAAATTACAGGTGGTCGAAAATGAAGCCCTAAGATTCCTCACAGGTGAAAGATACCCCTTCACCAGAACCAAAGCTGAGATACATAGAGACCTGAGAATAAAACCCATCAACCAGCAGCTGCACACCCTGGCCAGCAGAGTCTGGCAAATGATAGAACGATCAAAGCAAGAACTCTTTCAAAGACTCCCACCAGATAACGACAACAACCATACACAGTTCCCAAAAAGTTACCAAATCTCAAAAGGTCCATTACCACCCCGGATCTATACGGCCAGTCAATAGACAACCTCCCTAGACCAGCATCTGCCAGTATGGTCGTCGGAATATGAAATAAGGCCCAAAAAACACCCATATATGGGACAGGGTAGGATGTCTAGTGCTGTACCGACAGACAATAACTAACCCATGACACAACCCTAACACACCATTAGCTTAGCTATGCGGTCAGATCGCCCTCTCTTACCTCCTCCTAAATTTCTTCAATTTCCAAAATATACCTTCCTTCCCCCACCTCTAATCTTCTTTCACCCCTCCTTTCTCTAAAAAAACCCCCACTCCCACTCGCCCCTCCTACCACCCCCACCCATCCCTCCTACCACCCCCACACTCCCCACCCATCCCTCCTAACGACCCGACATCCCCATCAATAAATCCTTAACCCTCGCATCCCTACCCACCCCTCACACCCCTACCCACCCCCACCCCAAACACCCCCCCCTTCTCCCCCTACCCTTTAAACAATCTACGACCGGTATTTCATTTGCATGTGTATGTAAGTTCGATATGTAAATGCTGTACCCTGGCTCCATATATCACTATTTTGCCTTGATAGATGCTGAACCTGAACCCTATTTTGTGTATATATATATATATATATATATATATATATATTATATATATATATATATATATATAATTTTTTTTTTATACATTTTATGATTATGGACACACACACACACACACACACATACACACACACACTACTACTACTACTACTTTGCTGTCATTCGGAATCGAGTAAGACGATCACCCAGCTATGATACAATGATATGAGTTATTAAGGATGTCACCTTCGTTGGTGAGCTCTGAGGTGACTCGAGAAGCTGATACAGGACCGGCAGGGCCGTCCACAGATGTTGCACGTGTGAGGGGCTACATCTAGTGCAGGACGGGCGGCGGCAGCGTTCTTTCCGGTGCTGGATGCTTGTTTACCTCGGTATGAAGTCGGGTTAATTCGAAAGTATTGATACTTTCTCATGTGGTGCTCCTCCAGGTGTTATGGTGTGAAGAGATCGTCTCCCAGGTGAGGGGGTCGATTTGGCACTTTTCAGGTTTGTCGTAAGACTATCCTTATACCTTTTCCATTGGCCTCCAGTGTTGCGTTTACCATTCGTTAGGTGACTGTAAAGTAGCTGCTTTGGCGGTCCATGCGGGTAACATAGCCAGTCCAACGTAGTTGTCCATGGTTAATGGTCGACTCGATGCTCCCACAGATGGTGTCAGCAAGAATACTGGCATTTGTTCTCTTGTCTTCCCTGAAGGTTCCAAGTGTTCCCTGAAGAAGGCAGTGATGGGTAGGGAAACACCGGGTAACACTGAAGTCCATTCATTAACGGATAGGAGAGATACAAGTAGTGAGCAGCGTGTGCCATGCACGACCCACGGAGGCAGACTGAGGCTGCATTGCCATATGGCAGCCTCTGGGCAATGTTGCCACATAACACGTGCATTGTTGCCACTTAATTACATACATAGATGCTACTCGGAACAGTAGCTTATATACAAGGTTGCTACTCGGCACAGTTGCTTAGATACATAACCTACATTCCCAGCCAACTCGGAGGATGGAACGTAGACTACGCTGGTGAAAGTTTTCAAGTGCCTTGAGGTGCCTCCTGTAAGTGACCCATGTCACACTGCCATATAGCAAGGTGGGGAGGACCACTGCTCGATATACGTGCAACTTTGTGGATAATTTCAGCTCCCTACAGCTGAAGACATGGTTACCGAGTCTCCAGATGCACATCTGATCCAATGTTGAATCTCTTCATCGATGTCCGCGGTGGTGGAGTGATGCGAGCCAAGGTACTGCAAGTAGGTAACATTAGAGAGAGTAGTACCGTTAAGCTGGATTGATGGTGCAGGTGTGGTTGAACCAGAGGCAGGCTGAAAGAGAATCTGAGTCTTACATTGATTCACTTTAAGGCCAAAGTGTGCATACGTATCTGTGTAAATGTTTCGGATCTCCTGCAAGTAGTGTTCAGTGTGAGCGACGAGGGTGGGTCGTCAGCATACTAGCTTTAGTGATGAAAGACTCCTTAGTTCCTGCCAGGAGGAGTCTTGTGTTGTAAAGTTAATTTATCCGGTACTGGATTTCCACCCCACCAGCTAAATTGGCATTGGCACAAGTAAGGAAGGTAGCCGTGAATATGGAAAAGAGAGTTGGTGCCAGTACACATCCTTGTTTTATTCCCGTTTGGATGGGGAAGAACTCAGACTGGGTGTCATTGTACAGGACACTGCCGTTCAAGCCATAGTGTATTTGCCACGCAAGGGCAATGAATTTTGGTGGACAACCAAAATGACTGAGGGCTTCCGTGTTGACTGAGTCGAATGCCTTCGTAAGGTCAATGAAGGCCATGCAAGTCACGACGCTATTCTTTGCACTTTTCCTATATCTGGCAGGCAGCAAATATTATGTCAGCGGTGCCAAGTGATGGTCTAAAGCCATGTTGAGATTCTGGGAGGAAGTTTTCCACCTCAGGATAAAGTATGTTTAGGCGGACAGCTACGGACAGCAGTAAGATCCTGCTGTAATTGGCACAGTCTGACCGGTCTCCCTTGTTCGTATAAATATTGACGATGTATTCTCCAGGAAAGAGTGGAGACGGCTGGTAAGCAGAGGTCCTCCTGCTTTATACACCTTGGCTGGGATTCCATCAACCCCTGTAACTTTGTTATTTTTCTTCTGCTTGATGGCAGTAGCTACCTCATCCAGGGATGAAGGATAGCTGAGGTGGGTTAGCACTGCGTGATGAAGACACTGCTAGGTAGTCACGATATCCACATCGGTGTTTTGGTTGAGTAGCGAATGATAGTGCTCGTTCCAGCGCTGACGGATGCCTTCTTCGTCTTTAATTAGGGAGTTACCGTCGGATGAGAAGAAGGGGACCATGCCATAAGTAGCTGAGCCATATATTGCTCTAAGGGAATTGAAAATTTCGCTTATCTTGTGTTGTCCGCAATTTTTTGCATTTCACACACTCTATTTTTCTACCATTTGTTCATTGGTTTGTGAAGTTCGCGCTGGACCGCCGCTTTCTTCTCGTGGAAGGTATCAGCTTTGGTCCGAGACTTAAGGTTGTCTGTCTGTCAGTGAGAGCAGCACGTTTATTATTGACGAGTTATTCGATTTCCTGGTCATTTTCATTAAAAAAAGTCCAGGTGTTTTCTTTTGACTTGGCAGGTTTTTGTGATGACAGCTTTAATGGGACCCCATTCGGCATAGGGATTTTGGTTGTTTGTTGATGGGCTGCTATTATCCCATCGTTGAGCTGTGTTCTGAAAGCATGCACTACCGCTGGCTCCTCAGGACACTTGGTGTTACAGTTAAAACTCTTTTGAAGCGTTGTTGCCTTCGCTGTTCTTGGGCGACGTGAATGGTGTGGCTCTGACGAGCCGATAATCAGTGTCACAGTGGTCTGAGCCACGCGTGACTGGTGATGGGGACTTCTCGGTGATACCAGTGAACATCATTAAGGAAGTAGCCTGCTCATTACTACCTGTTATCCTACACATTTGTAACTCCTCCTTCACTCGTAGTGTCTTTCCGGATAAGCTGAAAATTGCTAAAGCTCACCCGGCATATAAAAAATCTGGGGACAAAGGTCTCTTGAAGAACTACCGCCCCATATCAGTCCTCCCAGCCTTGAGTAAGATACTGAATTTGTAATAGGCCCCTGTCTCATCAACAGAACATATTATATAAATGGGTCAATACATCTGATATTATATTCAGATTCACCCCCTGTAACTTTCCACTGTCTATGAGTAAGACATGAGTTGGACACGTGAGCGGGCAACTCACCCAAGAGGGCGAGACCCATAGCTCAGCATTTCTGTAAACCCGCACAGCGAGGTCCTCACAGTCAGTCGCTCACATCAACTCATATCGTAAGGACGTGACCTAACGTTTATCATACATAAACGCCGTCCCTTTCTCATTCACTCCTAGACAGTGAGACTTACGGTTGATATACACTCAGGAATTATATATACAACCTTTTATAATAAAACAAAGGAACTACCGTTTGGGTTTCGTTACTTAAAACCCAAATATAAATATATGTGAACGGCCTGGTTAATTGCACAAGCAGCCGATTCATATAGACTAAAGTCAGGTCCTGAGTAATACGTAATAAACTGACCTTAAACCTTGAGAAAACCCACTATGCGATCTTTCACAGAAGGAAAAACTTACCACCAGACATGGATCCCCTGTACCTTGTTAATACAATCCTCAAATGCGAGTAAAATACTAAATTCCTTGGAAGTTTTGTTCATGAGAAACTTAACTGAAGAAACCACATACAAGCCATTCACAGTGAAGTCAACAAACTGTGCGGTATCATGTATCACACTCGACAGTCACTCACTCTCAGAGCTATGAAAGAAATCTATCATGATCTTTTTTACCAATACCCGATACACTGACACACACTATGGGGGGCCCCTGGCTCTTCAAAAACACAATCTCTGGTTACTGCACAAAAGAGAGTTGTACGGACAATGACCTACTTGAAAAAAAACAGATCATACAAAAGAAATATTTGCGTAATTGAAAATGTTAAAAATCGAAGATATTAACACCTACTGCTGTGTCCTCTTTGTTTACAAATCTATCAATCACTTGCTTGACAATAATTATTTCCAGTTCCGGAATCATCAGAGATACAACTTAAGGCACCCAGAGCTTCTAAGACCACCCCCCCATGCGCTCCTCTTAGTCCCAGACCTCCATAAAATATCACGGTGTGAAGGTGTGGAACAACTTACCCCCACCCATCCGAGCAAAGACTACGCTCCCTTCCTTTAAATCATCTGTTAAAAATTATCTACTGTCTAAGTATTAATATATCTTGTAACACCTACTATATTTACAGTACCTGCTTTTATTGTACCAGCAAATCCGTTTTATCGGAAATTATCATGTAAATAGATAAGAAATTACCATTGCAATAAACATATTTGCCAACTAGACATAATCCTGACAGCTCTGTCCTCTTGTTCAACCTTAATACTGTACAACCCATGTTGTACTGCTCCCCCATTATACTTATGTTTTTCAGTTCCACTGTAATTTATGTATTTTTAAATAAAAATAAATAAATAAATAAATAAATAAAATAAATAAATATTGAAGTGATAACCGTGGTAACATTATGAGATGTTCTTATTACCACCATGCTATTGTACTATTCCAGATGATTCTAAATGTTACATAATACTTCCTTGAGATAAATGTATAGTATATATCAGGTGCCTAAAAGAGGGCTCAGGTTCTCAACTGGCTCAGCCATGTTAATGTTGTTATTATTATCCACTATTTATCTGTGTTTTTCTGGCTAAATAAACTGTTTCAATTCAATTCAATTCAATTTAATCTCCTTCTCTGACAATGATGTAATCAATGAGATGCCAATGTTTGGGTCGTGGATGTTGCCACGAACCCTTAAAATTGTCTGCCTGCCAAAACAAGGCATTTCAGTCTGCCTATGTAGGACGGATTGGCGAATGGCAAAGCCAACTCGGTAAATGCAATCTCTGTGCGCAGCAAGCTTACACTTCGAGAACAAGGTATAGCTAGACTCCTGTTCTGTGAGTCGACCCTCGTCTGGGAGCCGGGACTCACTAATAGCTGCTATGTCGATGTTATACCTAGTCATATTTTGCCACAAGGGCAGTTCTTCTTTCAGGGCTCTCATTTGTACCTGCATGCAGAAGGGTCCTGTCATTCCATGCAGCGACCATAAGAAGTTGTTTAGATGGTTTTTGCTGTGATCTGTAATTGTGAATGTTTTCGACCACATGAGGATGACCTAACTGTGTGCAGTTGCCCATTCAGGTTGGTTTTTGAGGCAGGGTATGTTTAGGGGATCTTTCTTAGGCCCCTCCCCATGATGTTTGAGCTGAGTGTATCCTGGGAAGGGCCGCTCAGTTGCACAGACCGGACCGGATTGCACTGCTGCCTAGATCCCAGTGCATAACGACCATCTTAGCTATGCCGCCCATGTGCAGAGTCATCTCTGCCTGTCGCCACTCGTCCGTCGCAATAAGATTTTTGGGGCGTTTAGGGGTTTGATGGTGATGAGAGATATGGTGAGCTGGAGGATGGCTACGCGTGCGTTGATTTATGTGGTGAGGCAGGAGCGCATACTGCAACCTCATATCTTGGCTCTCCCTTTTTCTGATCCATTGGTGCAAGTGTTGCAACGACTGAGGAGAGGGAGAGTTGCAATGGATTGCCGATGGCCCAATTTATAGGGTTTCGCCTTAGTAGCCTGTCCATCTTGCAATACCCTCATCCGCCGGTGTAATTGTTGGTCACCAATTCCGCCTACACCGCCTTTTGGGTCTTGTTTGTGCTCTGTAAGCATGTTTGCCTGATGCGGGGCTCCACCGCAGATTTTTCGTTCAGATGTTACTCCCATAGCCTTATACCTACCAAGGTTAATCCGCAAGGCAGTGGTTGGTAGGCGCCAGGACCAATGGGCCTATGCTACTCCCTCTGGGGCCCATGGCTACTCCAAGATCCCCTGCTGGTCTAACCTGGGTCCACGAGGCACCCAGTTACCATGTGTTGCCACGAGGAGGCACAGCAGGAGTCTTGATGGTGAGGAGGCTGTGTACTGGCAGGGGAAGACTTATGCAAGTTGCTTCCCTGCTCGCAACGAGGGCTAGCCAGTGGCGTTACCTGAAAACGAAAGGAAGCAAGCAGTGCTTGCTGATACACTAGAGTCCTAGGGGTGTCAAACTCATGGCCCGCGGGACAAATGTGGCCGTTGGGATGGTCTGGTGTGGCCCGCGGGATGACAGAAAAATTGATCATCCCGTGAAATTATGATAGAAATAGATAAAATCATGTATATTTAGTAAAATGAATTTGTCGTACTTGAGATCAGACAAACCCAAATGAGGTATTCCTGATAAGCCAGGTAAAGCAATCCTGCAAATATGTGATATAGCACTTGTGTTGGCCCTAAAGAGGGTAACTAAAATAAGAATTGGCCCTCGAAAAGTTTTGAGTTTGACACCTCTGGGTTCGCTCCTGGTTGGATAGTTTGAGTACCTTTGTAATGTCCCCTTTGTTTAACCCTGACTTCAATTTATACACCTCTATCATGTCACCCCTCGCTCTACATCTCTCGAGGGAGTGCAAATTAAGATGCTTTAACCTGTCTCTGTACTCAAGGTTCCTAATGCCCGGGATTAGTCTTGTCATTCTCCTCTGGATTCTTTCCAAGGATTCTATATCCATTCTGTAATACGGTGACCAGAACTGAACTGCGTAATCCAGGTGAGGTCTCACAAGCGTGAGATATAATCTTAAGATGACCTCGCTTGTCTTGTAACTAACACTCCTTTGTACTTTATTAGCCTTGTTACGAGCAAAAACATATTCTTTACTTGGCTTAAGATTCCTACTTATCATTACTTCTAAATCTCTCTCGCAGTCGGATTTCTCTATGGCATCGTTGTTTATCTGATAACTGGTTTCCCTGTTTACATCTCCTATACCGAGTACTTTACATTTGTCCACATTGAATTTCATCTGCCATTTTTCCGACCATTCGAAAAATTTGTTTAGATCTTCCTGTAGTTTTGCAGAGTCCTCGTCAGATTTAATTACACTTCCTATTTTAGTGTTGCTGTCTATGCCGATATCTATGTCGTTTATGTATATAATGAATAATAATGGTCCAAGTACTGAGCCTTGGGGAACTCCACTAGTGACATTTCTCCAATGCGATTTAGTGCCGTTTATGCTCACTCGCTGTTTCCTATCCCGTAACCACGCCCTAATCCATTTAAGGATATTACCTTCGATGCCATGCGCTTCTACCTTTCTAATTAGTCTTTCATGTGGGACTCTATCGAAGGCTTTGCTAAAGTCGAGATATACCACATCATAATTGTGTCCACCGATTCGAAAACTGATGAAAAGAATGTTAATAGATTAGTTAGACATGAACGCCCGCTTGTGAAGTCACGTTGGGAATCATTGATCAATTTGTGCTTCTCCAGGTGGTTTCGAATAGAGTTTGAAATGATTGATTCTAGCACACCTGCATCGCCTCAAGCTACTATCCTGGCCACGTGGCCACACACCTGCCCAACCGCATCCAGCCCATACGAGCACGAACTGTTTGCTACAAAAACAGCCCAGTCCCAACCATTGTAAAAATTGTCAATACCTAATTATTATATATCATATTTGTATCACTTATGTTACTTGTACATCATTTGTAAATCAAGAGACCCATTCCCCAATTATGTAATTGTATATTTTCAGCCTTCCAGCATACATACATACATACATACATACATACATACATACTGGTATGCCTCTGTATAACATATATCCACAGAGACACATGAACAGACGGACCGAAATTTATTGGATTTCTATAATTCCATTTGTCAGGGCAGCAACACCCACTGGTGACTGATGTGTGTTGCAGTTGCTGACGGTAACACTTACCAACAATTTAAAACTGTTTTCAGTGTGTGTGTGTGTGTGTGTGTGTGTTTGCGTGCGTGTTTGCGTGCGTGCGTGCGTGAGTGAGTGTATTTGCGTGTGTGTGTGTGTCACAGACCCTGCAAGACAGGTCTGGTGTTGTGTGAATACCTCAAAAACTTGCTGTGGTGTTGTGTATAAGTTTATCTCTATGTGATGATGAAGTGAATGTGTGTATGTTAGTGTCAAAAATACACACACACACACACACACAGAACATAAGAACATAAGAAAATAAGGAGTCTGCAATAGGCCGGTTGGCCTGTGCCTGGCAGCTCCAGTTGAGAGTTACTACCACTCTCTATCATCCATGAATCTATCCAGCTTCCTTTTAAAACTTTCCAGCTTTCCAGCACTTACTACAAAGTTGCTAAGCTTGTTCCACTCATCCACCACCCTATTTGTGAACCAGTTTCTTCCTATCTCCCTCCTAAACCTAAACTTATCCAACTTAAATCCGTTGCTCCGAGTCCTATCCTGCTCGGATATTATAAGAACTTTATCTATATCCCCTTTATTGATTCCTTTCACCCACTTAAATACTTCTATCATATCTCCCCGCACTCTTCGTCTTTCTAGGGAATGCAAGTTTAGTTTCTTTAACCTATCCTGATATGGAAGGTTTCTAAGTCCCGGAATCGTTTTCGTCATTCTTCGCTGCACCGACTCCAGTGAATTGATATCCATTCTATAATAAGGGCACCAGAACTGAACCGCATAATCGAGGTGTGGCCTGATTAACGTAATATATAGTTGCAATAAGACCTCTGCACTCTTATTACTTACACTTCTAGATATAAAACCCAATACTCTGTTTGCCTTATTTCGAACATTAACACACTGTTTTCTAGGCCGTAGGTCCGGGCTTACGAGTACCCCTAAGTCTCTTTCACAAGTCGACCTCTCTAGGTTGATGTTGAGGCTGTATACATTGAGAGTATTTGTTCTTCCAATATTAAGTACGCTGCATTTGCTGGAGTTGAATTTCATTTGCCATTTTTCTGACCACTTCTGCAGTATATTTAAATCCTCCTGTAGTGCATTTGCATCCTGCCCTGAATTAATCTGCTGCTCTATCTTGGTGTCATCCGCAAACTTGCTTATGTCACTGCTGATCCCAGTATCTAGATCGTTTATGTAGATTATGAACAAGAGTGGGCCTAGTACTGACCGCTGGGGAGCCCCACTGGTTACACGACCCCACTCAGATTTAACACCATCTCCGCTGACCCTCTGCGTTCTATCGGTGAGCCATGATTTTATCCAATTTAAAACTTTCTCCTCGATACCACGAGCCTTAACTTTTCTCAGAAGTCTCTAGTGCGGTACTCTGTCAAACGCTTTGCTAAAGTCCAAGTAAATAACATCGTAATTCTCGTCATTATCTACTACCTCGAAGACTTTCCTAAAAAACGTCAGCAGATTTGTTAGACAAGATTTTCCCTTTGTAAACCCATGTTGAGAGTCGTAGATTAATTTGCTTTTCTCTAAATGAGATCGAATGCTATTTGCTATAATTGATTCAAGAAATTTCCCCACCACTGACGTCAAACTAATCGGGCGGTAATTTGACACTGATGCTCTGTCTCCCTTTTTGAATATGGCTACTACATTTGCCTGTTTCCACAAGTCTGGCACAACTCCCGTGTCTAATGATTTTGTAAATAAATTTACGAGGGGTCCGCTAATCTGTTCCTTACACTCTTTCAAAACTCGAGGGAAAAATTCATCCGGCCCTGGGGATTTTGTCTTCTTTAATATATTTATTTTCTTAAGAACATCCTCTTTTCTGATAGTGATATCCTTTAGTTTTTCTTCTTCATTTCCTCTACATATCAGCTCCACCTCCGGCATGTGTGCGTGTACCTTGAGGAGCGTTGATTACACACCTGGACTCGGCTATTTTAATCACATACACCCAATACTGGAGAGATGAATGTCTCTCTGTAACCACTAGAACTCCCGGTCCCAGCGTGTGACCTTTCTTTCACTCAGTCTGCACTCGGTATACTCCCAGTACTTCATGAACAGGAAGAGAGCGACCGTCAGCCCGCCTAGTTAGGCTAGCTCAGAGTACGACCCTGTCCAGTTGAGGGAGGGATTCCACTTTCCCGTTAGTAAGATATTTCACTGGCTGACTAAGGGTGGGTCTTGTGGTGTTGTATGAACCGAGTTGGGGAGATTCGATGAACCAGATCGACCACAACCAAGCTCTGCGGTCAGTCACAGTAATTTTGTAGGTAGGGACACCTGTCTGCTCGCCCTCCGTGAGTAGCCAGCTATATCCTCCGAGCAACCAACCATCAATCACAACTACCGACCAAGTGGGTTCTCGTGACCCTGCAAAGAGAGTACTCTGTTAACTACTGTTAAATTCTTCTCCGCCCTATCTAAACACTGTCTGAGATCGAATAAGGACTTACTTGCAACATGGATGAACGCCCGGGAAGGGACGAGGCCACGTGGTCGTTTTCCTTGGCGGAACGCGTAGTTAGACATCCATCTCGGTCAATGACCGGGAGCTACTGAGGCCCGGTCAACGCCTGCATCCCTCAGGGCGCTCGCCTGCCCTCCCCCATTGGGTCATCTTTTCCTTATCTCTAATAGTTTCTCTGGGACACACGTAACATATTAGAACTGGGAAACTATCCACAATAACTTTAAATTTTATAATCGTCCCTTAACTTCATGAATCGTGTCTACATTAATTCGATAAAATATATTTAAATTTCTAGAGGCCTAGTTCAAAATGCTTCCACCCCTGACTGAGGGCGTTGCTTGGAGGCTTTTGTTTTAACTCGCCACGAGGCATGAGTGTCTCAGCCTGGCCTACCTATGTTTCCCTGTTCGGCAGACCGGTCATTTTTGTTCTAACGTCTCAAAATATCACATTGAAATTTTTTAATATTATATATATATATATATATATATATATATATATATATATATATATATATATATATATATATATATAAATATTATATTAAATAACTTTATAATTATATCTTCCAATTGATTAAGACATTACTATATGTTGACCTTTGACCTGCACTTATGACCTAGAAATATTGGCCAGTAGAATAAGGCAATAGTCAGTTCACTAGAAATGTTTTAATCATTGTCGAATGAAAAAGAAATATACATTATTTTTATTAGTTTCTGAGCTCAGGAAACATCACCATTACTAATTATCTGTAATTAGTAAATACCTTTTATCAGCGACCAACTGTAATTAGCGTCTACCTTTATCTAACGTCCACCTGTAATTAGCGTCCACCTTTATCGAACGTCCACCTGTAATTAGCGTCCACCTTTATCGAACGTCCACCTGTAATTAGCGTTGACGTAATTCGATAATCACTTTCGTTTATCGTATAAGGTAACACCAATCAGGTTAGCTAAATTTATCGATCACCTTTCAGTAAGTTCGCCTGTAATTACTGGCCGTGTATTTCAGCCGTCAGATTTAATTCATTATTTAGGAGAGATAGAGTGTGAGGTATTGGTCCATTATGTGCACAGCTAGACGTACACACTACCATCATGTGCACAGCTAGACGTACACACTACTACCATCATGTACACAGCTAGACGTACACACTACTACCATCATGTGCACAGCTAGACGTACACACTACTACCATCATGTGCACAGCTAGACGTACACACTACCATCATGTGCACAGCTAGACGTACACACTACTACCATCATGTACACAGCTAGACGTACACACTACTACCATCATGTGCATAGCAAGACGTACACACAACTGTCATGTGCACAGCTAGACGTACACACTACTGTCATGTGCACAGCTAGACATACACACTACCATCATGTGCACAGCTAGACGTACACACTACCATCATGTGCACAGCCAGACGTACACACTACCATCATGTGCACAGCCAGACGTACACACTACCATCATGTGCACAGCTAGACGTACGCACTACCATCATGTGCACAGCTAGACGTACGCACTACTGTCATGTGCACAGCTAGACGTACGCACTACTGTCATGTGCACAGCTAGATGTACACATTCCCATCATGTGCACAGCTAGACGTACACATTCCCATCATGTGCACAGCTAGACGTACACACCACGATCATGTGCACAGCTAGACGTACACACTACTACCATCATGTACACAGCTAGACGTACACACTACTACCATCATGTGCATAGCAAGACGTACACACAACTGTCATGTGCACAGCTAGACGTACACACTACTGTCATGTGCACAGCTAGACATACACACTACCATCATGTGCACAGCTAGACGTACACACTACCATCATGTGCACAGCCAGACGTACACACTACCATCATGTGCACAGCCAGACGTACACACTACCATCATGTGCACAGCTAGACGTACACACTACCATCATGTGCACAGCTAGACGTACGCACTACTGTCATGTGCACAGCTAGACTTACGCACTACTGTCATGTGCACAGCTAGATGTACACATTCCCATCATGTGCACAGCTAGACGTACACATTCCCATCATGTGCACAGCTAGACGTACACACCACGATCATGTGCACAGCTAGACGTACACACTACTGCCATGTCCACAGCTAGACATACACAGTACAATCATGTGCACACCTTGACGTACAAACTACTGTCATGTGCACAGCTAGAAGTACACACTACTACCATCATGTGCACAGCTAGACGTGCACACTACAATCATGTGCACACCTTGACGTACAAACTTCTTCTCATGTGCACAGCTAGACGTACACACTACTGCCATGTCCACAGCTAGACATACACAGTACAATCATGTGCACATCTTGACGTACAAACTACTGTCATGTGCACAGCTAGAAGTACACACTACTACCATCATGTGCACCCCAAAGAAAAGTCAGACAGTGGGCACTTTATCGGTCACCTTTAAAGTGCCAGTGACAAGGACCACCGCGGTGTTTACATATATCGTGATAACTGTGTCGGCGACCCCAAGCACCAGGGACAAAGACCCACGGTCTTTATGACTGACAAATATTAACAGATGTCTACCAGTGTCAGTGTCCCTCAAAGTGCCGCCAGTGACAAACACTTCCGTCCGCCCACAACAGATATCAACAGATGGCCACCAATCACTTACTCCCGACGCACTCTGTACCATCTAAAGCGTGGGAACGGTTATCCTGATGGCAGTGTTATTGCGCGACACAAGTCACTGAACATATTCCACGGGCGGAGCCGTAGACAAGGCCGTCATGCACATAAGCCCATTAGAACCGTAACCTCCACTAGGAAACCGGAGAAACCCACCCCTGACAGACCATACCACCACACTGAAGTTCCACGGATATGGTATGATCTCCCGTCTTTACTGCTATCCAACGTCACTTCCCTAGCTAACAAGTTCGACGAGCTGGCAACTACAGTCAGGTCAACCGCCGCGAGCGTCGTTGCCATATGTGAGGCTTGGCAAATTGTGCCTGAAACATGTCATATTGAGGGATATCAACTCTTTCATCACCTTCGTTCACAAAGACGCGGAGGGGGCGTTGCCCTCTTCTGTCAAGATGACCTACGCCCGTCACGCCTGGATGTTCAAGTCCCAGCAGATGTGGAAGCATTATGGGTATGTGTCGTGTTACGGGCCCACCCGCGCAACACTGCTTCCATTATAATCTGTGTGGCATACCATCCGCCTCGATCACCCACCAGAGACACTCTTATCAATCATCTCATCACCACCTCAGACCACCTCAGAGTTAGGTACCCATGTGCCAAGTTAGTATTATGTGGGGATTTAAATGAAATTGACACCACTGATATCCAGGACCAGCTATCACTATCACAAGTTGTGACCTTCCCCACACACGGTCAAAATACCCTTGACCTTATCTTAACTGACTTAGCGGACCAGTACCAACCACCTCAACCTATGCCTCCTATCGGGTGTAGCACACACTTATCAGTGCTCTGGTCCCCAGCTGCCACTCCCACTCAAGTACAGAGACCCTACATCAAGACCTACAGGCCGATTACTGACTCTGCAGTGCGCCTCTTTGGGCAGTGGATAGTTCACCATCCCTGGACTGAAGTACTTAGTGTGGATGACGTGGAAACCAAATGGATAAATTATACCAACACCACCACGCAAGCTCACCACCACTTCTTCCCCGAGAAGTCCGTCAGATCTCACCCAGCTGACTTGCCCTGGATCACACCTCGGATCAAAAGACTTATGCAACAGAGAGACAGAGCCTTTCATCTCAATGACCACATCCGCTACAGGTCACTTCGCAACCGAGTCATCCGCGAAATACGCACTGCAAAGAAGTCCCACTACCCAACCAAATTACAACACCTGAAGCAGACCAACATCAGTCAATGGTATGGTAAGCTTAAAGAACTCTGTGGACTAAACAATAAGACACACCCCCTCCCCTTCCTTAACCATCTCACTAGTGTTGACGCAGCTGAGCAAACAAATAACCATTTCGCTACTATATGCCAGACGCTCCCACGGCTTGACACAACCACTCTCCCTGCTTACCTACCAGCCCCCCTTCCCACTGACTTAGTAGAAGAATTTGACGTAGCAAAACGCCTGGACAAACTAAAATTAAAACGCTCTACCACCCCCATTGACTTACCAATGAAACTCTTCAAGGAGTTCTCCCCGGAGCTTGCTAAACCCCTCTGCTCCATCATCAATGCTTCTCTCAGTCAAGCCAGATGCCCAGCTGACTGGAAAACCTCTTATGTATCACCAGTGCCCAAGTCAACCAGCCCACAATCCTTAAATCAGCTACGACCTATTGCAATCACCCCAATACCCAGCCTAATCTGTGAAAGTTTTGTGTTCGACTGGGCTTATGCTGATATTGCAGGAGTCGTAGACCCTCAGCAATTTGGCAACATGAAAACTTCCTCCACCACTCACTGTCTTGTCAGCTTTCTCGATTACATATACCGCCATCTCGAGAAACGAAAAACGTCTGTAGCTGTCGCCTTCATTGATTTCACTAAAGCGTTCGACCTAGTCGACCACAATATAATCATCAACAAAGCTATTGACCTCGGGCTTCGAAGAAGCCTCATACCATGGCTTACAGACTTCCTCAGTGACCGACGCCAAGCTGTACGCTTCCGAGGGGCTGTCTCCACCTTTCAGTCACTCACCTGTGGCGTCCCCCAAGGCACCAAGATGGGACCACTCTGCTTCCTTATGCTCATCAATGATGCCCTAAGAGAAACACCCGCTCGCTGGAAATATGTCGACGACTCCACCATTGGGATCAGCGTCAACAATTCTGCTCCCAACTATACCGCCCTTCAGGATTTATTGAACAGTCTCCAAAACTGGGCCACCAACAACCATGTCACCATCAACCATACCAAGACCATGGTTATGCACATCAACCTCTCCTCCGACATTGTCCCACCTCCTTCCATTACTCTAGGTCCGAACACACTCCAGGTTGTAGATTCCACGAAGCTCCTCGGCGTCACCATAGACAACAAACTAAATTGGAAACCACACGTCAATGAAGTTGTCAAATCCTCAAGTTTCCGTCTCCAACTCCTCCGCCGACTCAAGTCCCTCGGAGTTCCTTCACACGAGCTCCTCAGTGTTTACACAGCATTCATACTTCCCAAGCTCACCTATGCCTCCCCCACCTGGTCTTCCTCCCTAAATGCCACACAACGTAAACACCTAGAAAAAGTGCAAAAGAGGGCATGCAAGATTATTCTCTCCCCCTCCTACTCCACATATCAAGAAGCGCTCAACACACTGACCCTTTCGACTCTCACTGACCATCACCACGACCTCATCTGCAAATTTGGTAAGAAGCTTCTACACCATCCCCGACACCGGCTCCTACTACCACCTGAGATCCCTTGTCCGAGAATTGCTGTGCGACACCACAACCGCATCCAGCCCATACGTGCACGAACTGATCGCTATAAGAACAGCCCAGTCCCAACCATTGTAAAAATTATCAATAACTTGTAACACTGTAACACTGTCACTATGTTGAAATGAACTGTAGTTTGAGCTTTTCCCCATCTAAGTTATTATATGTCTTATTTGTGTCACTTATGTTACTTGTATATTATTTGTAATTCGTAACCCATTCCCCAAATATGTAACTGTATATTTTCAGCCTTCTGGCTGCCAAGCTCTTTCAATAAACCGTGAATTATTATTATTATTATTATTATTATTACACTACTGTCATGAGCACAGCTAGACGTACAAACTACCATCATGTGCACAGCTAGACGTGCACACTACAATCGTGTGCACAGTTAGACGTACACACTACTACCATCATGTGCACAGCTAGACGTACACACTACTGTCATGTGCACAGCTAGACGTACGCACTACTGTCATGTGCACAG
>CAUDMG010000371.1:240000-365000 GCA_958450375.1 Homarus gammarus
AGCACTATACAAGTGCAACACTATACAGGTACAACACTATACAGGTACAGCACTATACAGGTACAGCACTATACAAGTGCAACACTATACAGGTACAGCACTATACAGGTACAGCACTATACAGGTACAACACTATACAGGTACAGCACTATACAGGTACAACACTATACAGGTACAACACTATACGGGTACATCACTATACAAGTGCAACACTATACAGGTACAGCACTATACAGGTACAGCATTATACAGGTACAACACTATACAGGTACAGCACTATACAGGTACAACACTATACAGGTACAGCACTATACGGGTACAGCACTCTACAGGTACAGCACTATGCAGGTACAGCACTCTACAGGTACAGCACTATGCAGGTACAACACTATACAGGTACAACACTATACGGGTACAGCACTATACAGGTACATCACTCTACAGGTACATCACTATACAGGTACAACACTATACGGGTACAGCACTATACAGGTACAGCACTATACAGGTACAGCACTATACAGGTACAACACTATACAAGTACAGCATTATACAGGTACAACACTATACAGGTACAGCACTATACAGGTACAGCACTATACGGGTACAACACTATACAGGTACAACACTATACGGGTACAGCACTATACGGGTACAGCACTATACAGGTACAGCACTATACTGGTACAACACTATACAGGTACAACACTATACGGGTACAGCACTATACAGGTACAGCACTATACAGGTACAACACTATACAGGTACAACACTATACGGTACAGCACTATACAGGTACAGCACTATACAGGTACAACACTATACAGGTACAGCACTATACAGGTACAACACTATACAGGTACAGCACTATACTGGTACAGCACTATACAGGTACAACACTATACAGGTACATCACTATACGGGTACAGCACTATACAGGTACATCACTATGCGGGAACAGCACTATACAGGTACAGCACTATACGGGTACAGCACTATACGGGTAGAGCACTATACGGGTACAGCACTATATAGGTACAACACTATACAGGTACAACACTATACAGGTGCAACACTATACAAGTACATCACTATACAGGTACAACACTATACAGGTACATCACTCTACAGGTACAGCACTATACGGGTACAACACTATACAGGTACAGCACTATACAGGTACAACACTATACAGGTACATCGCTATACAGGTACAGCACTATACAGGTACAACACTATACAGGTACAGCACTATACAGGTACATCACTATACAGGTACAGCACTATACAGGTACAACACTATACAGGTACAGCACTATACAGGTACAACACTATACAGGTACAACACTATACAGGTACAGCACTATACAGGTACAGCACTATACAGGTACAGCACTATACAGGTACAGCACTATACTGGTACAACACTATACAGGTACAACACTATACAGGTACAACACTATACAGGTACAGCACTATACAGGTACAGCACTATACGGGTACAACACTATACAGGTACAGCACTATACAGGTACAACACTATACAGGTACAACACTATACGGGTACAACACTATACAGGTACAACACTATACAGGTACAGCACTATACAGGTACAGCACTATACAGGTACAGCACTATACAGGTACAACACTATACAGGTACAACACTATTCGGGTACAGCACTATACAGGTACAACACTATACAGGTACAGCACTATACAGGTACAGCACTATACAGGTACAGCACTATACAGGTACAACACTATACGGGTACAGCACAATACAGGTACATCACTATACAGGTACAACACTATACAGGTACAACACTATACAGGTACAGCACTATACGGGTACAGCACTATACAGGTACAACACTATACAGGTACAGCACTATACAGGTACAGCACTATACAGGTATTGGCAAATGTGTTGCTTACAGGTGTCGTGTGAACTGTGGTCCCCAAATAATAATATGACTCATTAAGCGATGTTATAACCATCCTGTGAAATACCGCCAGAGAAGAGCACCATTAGGTAACTGTCAGGTAGATCCTCATATTTCTCGTTTTCACAAAGAGGAATTATTATATTGAAAATTCTCGTTCTCGTTTTCACAAAGAGGAATTATTATATTGAAATTTCTCGTTCGCGTTTTCACAAAGAGGAATTATTATATTGAAAATTCTCGTTCGCGTTTTCACAAAGAGGAATTATTATATTGAAAATTCTCGTTCGCGTTTTCACAAAGAGGAATTATTATATTGAAATTTCTCGTTCGCGTTTTCACAAAGAGGAATTATTATATTGAAATTTCTCGTTCGCGTTTTCACAAAGAGGAATTATTATATTGAAAATTCTTGTTCTCGTTTTCACAAAGAGGAATTATTATATTGAAAATTCTCGTTCGCGTTTTCACAAAGAGGAATTATTATATTGAAAATTCTCGTTCGCGTTTTCACAAGCAGGAATTATTATTGGGGTATATCAGTCGGATTCATGGTTGACATACGCCTCGAGCGACAAAAGTACCGACCAACCCTTCCCCTTCCCTACAGCCTTTGGCAGTTTCACGTGTAATCCCCTTTAAAGACCCCACATGGGTAACCACCCCACCAAAGAGGACCCCATCAGGATAAGACCCCACCAAAGAGGACCCCATCAAGGTAAGACCCCATCAAGGTAAGACCCCACCAAGGTAAAACTCCACCAAGCAAGGCCCCATCAGGGTAAGACCCCACCAAAACAAGACCCCACCAAAACAAGACCCTCCAAAACAAGACCCACCAAAACAAGACCCACCAAAACAAGACCCACCAAAACATGAAACCACCAGAGCAAGACCCCACCAAAGCAAGACCCCACCAAAACAAGACCCCACCAAAGCAAGACCCCACCAAAAGAAGACCCCACCAAAGCAAGACCCCCAAAGCAAGACCCCACCGAAGCAAGACCCCACCAAAAGAAGACCCCACCAAAAGAAGTCCCCACCAAAATAAGACCCCACCAAAAGACGACCCCACCAAAAGAAGACCCTACCAAAAGAAGACCCCACCAAAAGAAGGACCCCATCAAAAGAAGACCGCACCAAAACAAGACCCCACCAAAACAAGACCCCACCAAAAGAAGACCCCACCAAAACAAGACGGCACCAAAACAAGACCCCACCAAAACAAGACCCCACAAAAAATGTCCCCACCAAAACAAGACCCCCACGAATATAAGACCCCCACCAATACACGACCCCACCAATACAAGACCCCACCAATACAAGACCCCACCAATACAAGACCCCCACCAATACAAGACCCCACCAATACACGACCCCACCAATACAAGACCCCACCAATACAAGACCCCCACCAATACAAGACCCCCACCAATACAAGACCCCACCAATACACGACCCCACCAATACAAGACCCCACCAATACAAGACCCCCACCAATACAAGACCCCACCAATACAAGACCCCACCAATACAAGACCCTACCAATACAAGACCCCACCAATACAAGACCCTACCAATACAAGACCCCCACCAATACAAGACCCCACCAATACAAGACCCCCACCAATACAAGACCCAGCAGGCAATCGACCAGTTACTAAGCGCCAGGTCTCCTCGTGGCCTGGCCTGATGGAGTCAATCTGTCTGTTGTTTCAGTGACGTCATAACTTTCTGTACAGCTTGTTGAGTTCCTAATGACTAGTTGGAAAAAGGATGATAATTTGTCATTTTGCTTGGGGATGACGTCATGATATTGCTTGGGGATGACGTCATGATATTGCTTGGGGATGACGTCATGATATTGCTTGGGGATGACGTCACGATATTGCTTGGGGATGACGTCACGATATTGCTTGGGGATGACGTCATGATATTGCTTGGGGATGACGTCATGATATTGCTTGGGGATGACGTCACGATATTGCTTGGGGATGACGTCATGTGTGTGTGATGGTGTGAGGGAGTAGTGAGGGAGGTGTGTGGGGGAGTAGTGAGGGAGGTGTGTGGGGGAGTAGTGAGGGAGGAGTGTGAGGGAGGTGTGTGGGGGAGTAGTGAGGGAGGTGTGTGGGGGAGGTGTGTGGGGGAGTAGTGAGGGAGGAGTGTGGGGGCGTAGTGAGGGAGGTGTGTGGGGGAGTAGGGAGGGAGGTGTGTGGGGAGGTGTGTGGGGAGTAGTGAGGGAGGTGTGTGGGGGAGTAGTGTGGGCGGTGTGTGGGGAGTAGTGAGGGAGGTGTGTGGGGGAGGTGTGTGGGGAGTAGTGTGGGTGGTGTGTGGGGGAGTAGTGAGGGAGGTGTGTGGGGGAGTAGTGTGGGGGAGTAGTGAGGGAGGAGTGTGGGGGAGTAGTGAGGGAGGTGTGTGGGAGGTAGTGAGGGTGGTGTGTGGGGGAGTAGTGAGGGAGGTGTGTGGGGGAGGTGTGTGGGGGAGTAGTGAGGGAGGAGTGTGGGGGAGTAGTGAGGGAGGTGTGTGGGGGAGTAGTGAGGGAGGAGTGTGGGGGGTAGTGAGGGAGGTGTGTGGGGGGTAGTGAGGGAGGTGTGTGGGGGGTAGTGAGGGAGGTGTGTGGGGGAGTAGTGAGGGAGGTGTGTGGGGGAGGTGTGTGGGGGGTAGTGAGGGAGGGTGTGGGGAGTAGTGAGGGAGGAGTGTGGGGAGGTAGTGAGGGAGGTGTGTGGGGAGTAGTGAGGGAGGTGTGTGGGGGAGTAGTGAGGGAGGTGTGTGGGGGAGGTGTGTGGGGGAGTAGTGGGGGTGGAGTGTGGGGGGGTAGAGAGGGAGGAGTGAGGTGAGTAGTGAGGGAGGCGTGTGGGGGAGTAGTGAGGGAGGTGTGTGGGGGGTAGTGAGGAGGTGTGTGGGGGAGTAGTGAGGGAGGTGTGTGGGGGAGTAGTGAGGGAGGAATGTGGGGGAGGTGTGTGGGGGAGTAGTGATCACCAACTAGAGACAAACAGTCGACACATTTAGTGGTCTCTGTTTATGACTCACCAGAGTTACGATTATCGCCTAGAGCTCTCTTATTGGTGGAGATAATGTGTGTGAGTGTGTGTGGGGGGGTGGGTGTGTGTGTGGGTGGGGGTGTGTGTGGGGGGGAGTGAGCGTGTGTGTGTGGGGGGGGGGGTGTGGGTGTGTGTGGGGGTGTGTGAGTGTGTGTGTGTTGTGTGACTGTGTGCAGCCACACACACGGTCGTGAAATGCGTCTAGAATAACAGCATTATGTTAGTGTTAAGGTGCAGGCACTGCTTGCTCCCTCTCACTTTCAGCTGCCGCCGCTGGCTCGTCCTTGTGGTGAACAGGGAAGCAACTTGCGCAAGTCTTCCCCTGCCAGTACACAGCCTCCTCACCATCAAGACTCCTGCTGTGCCTCCTCGTCGCAACACATGGTAACTGGGCTAGATCAGCAGGGGATCTCGGAGTAGCAGTGGGCCCCAGAGGGATGGAGCATAGGCCCACTGGAATGTAGACACTTCCTGGCTCCTATCAACCACTGACCCGCTGCCTTACGGATTAACATTAGCAGGTATAAGGCTACGGGAGTAAACCCCGAACGAAAATCTGCGGTGGAGCCCTGCATCAGGCAGACATGCTTACAGAGCTCCAACAAGACCCCAACAGCGGTGTAGGTGGAAGAGGTGACCACCATGGAAACCCAACGACTACACCTGCGGACGAAGGCAATGCCTGATGGAGAGGCTACTAAGGCGAAACCCAACAAACTAGGCTATCGGCAGTCCATTGCGACTCTCCTTCTCCCCAGTTGTTGCAACTCTTGCACCACTGGATCAGGAAAAGGAAGAGCCAAGATGTGTGGTTGTAGCCTGCGCCCCTGCCTCACCACATAAATCAAATCATGCACAGTCATCATCCAGTTCATCATACTTCTCATTATTATCAAAACCTCTATTCACCCCAAAAAATCTTATGGTGACGGACGAGTGGCAACGGGGACTGGCAGAGATCAATTGCCGGGAGTCTTTAGTCACAACACCGCACATGGGTGGCACATATAAGATGGTCGTTTATGCACTGGGATCTAGGCAGCAGTGCAATACGGTCCTGTCTGTGCGACTGAGCAGCCCTTTCAGGGAGCCACTCTGCTCACCCCACATGGGGAGGGGGCTAGAAAAGGTGCCCTAAACAAAGCCTGCCAAAGAACCCAACCTAACCGGGCAACCGCACCCAGTAAGGTCATTCTTATTTGGTCGAAAACACAACCAAAATAGTAGATCCAAACAAAAACCAACCATACAACCTCTTATGGTCACTGCATGGAATGTCAGGACCCTTCTGGATACTGGCACAAATGCGCATCCTGAAAGAGGAACTGCCATTGTGGCAATAGAGCTGGCTAGGTGTAACATCAACATAGCAGCCATCAATGAGTCCCGGCTCCCAGATGAGGGCCAACTCACAGAACGGGGGTATGGCTACACCTTCTTCTGGAAGGGTAAGACTGCTACGGAGAGAAACCGCATTTATGAAGTTGGCTTTGCCATCCGCCAATGCATCCTACACAAGCTAACTGAAATGCCTATTGGGATCAACGAGTGCCTCATGACGCCTCGAGTCCCACTGAATCACTCACGTCATGCTTTCTTCATCAATGCATGCAGAGGATGACATCAAGGAGGCATTTTACGCCGACCTCGACAGTGCAAACCTCTATCCCCAGAGAAGACAAGGTTGTGCTCCTTGGCGACTTCCATGCCAGAGTTGGTAGAGATGCTAACATTTGGCAGGGAACCAGAGGGAGAAATGGACGAGGCAAGTGCAATCCCAACGGCCTACTCCTCCTCATCAAGTGTGCTGCACACAACCTCACTATCACCAATACCTTGTTTAGGCAGGCCGACAAGTTCAAGGGTTCGTGGCAACACACACGATCCAAACACTGGCATCTCTTTGACTACATCATTGTCAGAGAAAGAGATCGCCGAGATGTCCTCATCACCCGTGCCATGCGTGGCTCAGACCACTGTGACACTGATCATTGACTTGTCAGATCCAAGCTCTCACTTCACGTCGCCCCAAAACGTCAAAGGCAGCAACCCTTCAGAAGAGGTATTAATACTAAGTGTCTGGAGGGTCCAGCGGTACCACATGCTTTCAGAGAGCAGCTCGAACATAGGCTTACAAACAACCCAACAGCAACAACGTGAATCCCAGTGCCACATGGGATACCTTTAATACTGTTATGACAAAAACCTGCTCCGGAAAGAAGGCTGCCGCCGCCCCTCCTGCACTAGATGTAGCCCCTCACACGTGCAACATCTGTGGACGGCCCTGCCGGTCCTGTATCAGCTTCTCGAGTCACCTCAGAGCTCACCAACGAAGGTGACATCCTTAATAACTCATATCATTGTATCATAGCTGGGTGATCGTCTTACTCGATTCCTAGTGACAGCAAAGTAGTGTGTGTGTGTGTGTGTGTGTGTGTGTGTGTGTGTATCCATAATCATAAATTATATATATATATATATATATATATATATATATATATATTATATATATATATATATATATATATATATATATATACACACACAAAATAGGGTTCAGGTTCAACATCTATCAAGGCAAAATAGTGATATATGGAGCCAGGGTACAGCATTTACATATCGAACTTACATACATATGCAAATGAAGTGCCGGTCGTAGATTGTTTAAAGGGTAGGGGGAGAAGGGGGGGTGTTTGGGGTGAAGGGGGGATGGGAGGGATGGGTAGGGGTGTGAGGGGTGGGAGGGTTTGGGATTTATTGATAGGGATGTCGGGTTGTTAGGAGGGATGGGTGGGGAGTGTGGGGGTGGTAGGAGGGGTGGGTGGGGGTGGTAGGAGGGGCGGGTGGGGGTGGTAGGAGGGGCGGGTGGGGGTGGTAGGAGGGGCGGGTGGGAGTGGGGGTTTTTTTAGAGAAAGGAGGGGTGAAAGAAGATTAGAAGTGGGGGAAGGAAGTTATATTTTGGAAATTGAAGAAATTTAGGAGGAGGTAAGAGAGGGCGGACTGACCGCCTAGCTAAGCTAATGGTGTGTTTGGGTTGTGTCATGGGTTAGTTATTGTCTGTCGGTACAGGCACTAGACATCCTACCCTGTCCCATATATGGGCCTTATTTCATATTCCGCCGACCCTACTGGCGGATGCTGGTCTAGGGAGGTTGTCTATTGCCTGGCCGTGTAGATCGGGGGTGGTAATGGACCTTTTGGGATTTGGTAACTTTTTGGGAACCATGTATGGTTGTTGTCGTTATCTGGTGGGAGTCTTTGAAGGAGTTCTTGCTCTGATCGTTCTATCATTTGCCAGATTCTGCTGGCCAGGGTGTGCAGCTCCTGGTTGATGGGTTTTATTCTCAGGTCTCTATGTATCTCGGCTGTGGTTCTGGTGAAGGGGTATCTTTCACCTGTGACGAATCTTAGGACTTCATTTTGGACCACCTGTAATTTTAATATTTGAGTGGTGCTCATAGAATGAAGAGGTACTGCTGGGTAAGTTAATATCGGTGTGATAAATGATGTCACCAGGCGGAGTTTTATTTTCTTAAGAAGTGCTTTAAAGAGGTATAGTTTTCTCAGCTCTCTTCTTGCCTTTTCCTTCCTGGTGTGGACATGATGGGAGTAACCTGTCGTGGATATATGCAGGCCCAGGAGGGTGTCTCTGCTTTTGTATGCTATCTGGGCATTATTGGTTACTAATGGATGGGTTTTCCTTCTGCATAAGGGTATCACTGTGAATTTTGGGAGACTGGTTTGGATTTTCCATTGTTTGTCGTAATTATTTACCCTTTCTAATTCTCTCCTGGTGTTGTCGACCTGTAACGCTCGCGATTTTCCTTGACGTGTTGTTATTTGAGTGATGTCATCTGCATACATAATATCTTCGTTTCCTATTCTAGTGGGAGGCGGGGTGTCACTTGTGTAGATAATATATAGGGTGGGGGAGAGGACGCTGCCCTGAGGGACTCCACTCATGAGTGGGAAGGTCTCTCCTGTGTGTTGTCTTTCCCTCAGTCTGGCATTTCTACCGTCAAGAAAGTTGCAAAGCAACTTTTCAAAGACGGTCTAGTTGTGTGGTCAGCTGGGTGGCCTAGTGGGATGGTGGGGGAGGGTGGACGGTGGGGGTGGACAGGGCTTAGATTACAAGCCGTGGCACTGAGGGGAACTTGGTGGGCCTACACCTCACTTGTTAGACACAGATTCACCAGTAAATTGACAAATATATCTACTTAGGGGGATCACAGATAGATATTGTACTGGTCACGACACTCACTAGTCACTCACGAATCAGATTTCCTAGAAATTAGACTGGGTACCCTGGAAAGACCCACACACACACACACACACACGTCGCACCATCATGCAGCACAGACATATCATTGTATCATAGCTGGATGATCGTCATACTCGATTCCGAGTGACAGCAAAGTAGTAGTAGTAGTAGTGGTGTGTGTGTGTGTGTGTGTGTGTGTGTGTGTGTGTGTGTGTGTGTGTGTGTGTGTGTGTGTGTGCTGCCCGCCACATACAGGAAAAGTGTAGAGAACAGCATCGTGACTTGTACATGGCCTTCAACGACCTAACAAAGGCCTTCCACTCAGTCAAAGGGAAGCCCTCTGGCAGACCGTTAGCAGCTTTGGGTGCCCACCAAAATTCATCGCCATTGTTAGGCAACTCCATGATGGCATGAACGGCAGGGTCCTCCGCAATAGCACCCAGTCTGAGTTCTTCCCCGTCCAAACGGGGGTAAAACAAGGGTGTGCACTGGCACCAACTCTCTTTTCCATTTTCTTGGCTGCCTTCCTTACTCGTGCCAGTGCCAATTTATCCAGCGAAGTGGACATCGAGTAACGGATGAAAGGTCTTTTTAATATGACGATTCCAGGCAGAAACAAAGGTGTCGGCAGCTTCCATTACTGAACTTCAGTATGCAAACGACCTCACCCATGTCACCCACACTGAATGCGACCTACAGTAGATCCTGAACACCTACCCAGATGATTATGCACACTTCGGCCTTGAGGTGAATGTAAAAAAAGACTCAGATTCTCTTTTCGCCTGCCCCTGCTTTAGCCACACTTCCACCATCCATCCATCTTAACGGTACTACCCTTTCTAATGTTACCCACTTTCGGTATCTCGTCTCCTACCTGTCCATCACCGTAGAGATCGATGAGGAGATTCAACATCGGATCAAATGAGAATCTCAAGCCTTTGGTAGACTCTGTACCCTTGCCTTCAGCTGTAGGGAGCTGAAACTATTTACAAAGTTGCATGTATGTCGAGCATTGGTCCTCCCCACCCTGCTGTATGGCAGCGAGACATGGGTCACATACAGGAGGCACCTCAAGGCACTTGAAAACTTTCACCAAAATAGTCTACATTCCATCCTCCGAGTTAGCTGGGAAGACAAAAGAACAAATGCCAGTATTCTCGCTGACACCAACTGTAGGAGCGTCGAGGCTACCATTATCCATGAACAAGTACGCTGGACTGGCCATGTCACTCGCATGGACGACAGTAGACTGCCAAAGCAGCTATTTTACAGTCACCTAATGTAATGCTGACAGGCAACTGAAAATATGAGGATATTCTTAAGACAAACCTGAAAAAGTGCCAAATCGACCCCTTCACATGGGAGACGATTACTCCACACTGTAACGCTTGGAGGAGCACCACACGAGAAAGTGTCAATACCTTCGAGTTTGCCCTGACTGCTTACCGATGCAGACAAGCACCAACGCCGGAAAGACGCTGCTGCCGCCCCTCCTGCACTAGATGTAACCCTCCACATGTTCAACATCTGTGAACGATTCTGACGGTCCCGTATCGGTTTCTTTACTCACCTCTGAGTTCACCAGTGAAGGTTACACCCTTTATAACTCATATCATTGTCTCTTAGCTGGATAATCGTCATACTGGATTCCGAGTGACAGCAAAGTAGTAGTATGGGGAGAGAATTCAAAATGTTGATCAAGGCAGCTTCACTCCTCTAGTGTTCATAACCTCTGGTGGGATGGGACCAAGTGCAAGATGTTTCTACGCCAGACTCGCGGAGCTGATCTCCGAACAGAAGCAGCAGCCCAGAAGTTATGTCACAGCCTGGATGAGATGTCGACTGTCCTTCTCTCTCCTTCGGTCGGCTTTGCTCTGCCTTAGGGGAACGAGAGCTTCTGCCCCTACTCCGACAACTGCTGCAGATATTGACTATGAGGCTACAGTCACTGAATTCCGCATAGATCTGCGGCTCAACTAATTTAACACAGATAGGATAGCTTCTTATGTATTAGGATATTTAATATTAAGGTAAATAAATGGTGGCGAAGGTGTGGCTATTGGGGGAGGCTGGAGGCCACGTTTAGATAAAAAAAAAAAAAAAAAAAAAAAAAAAAAAAAAAAAAGTAGTAGTAGTAGTAGTATTGTATTGTGTGTGCAGGTATCATTACCATCAATATCATCAACGTGCTCTAAAGAACAGGTGTGTAGTGAAACTAGTTATTGCCTGCCTATTTTGATGACCCGTTTTTGTAGCCTCAGGTGTGTGTAGCCTCAGGTGTGTGTAGCCTTAGGTGTATCTGGCTTCAGGTGTGTGTGTAGCCTTAGGTGTGTCTAGCTTCAGGTGTGTGTAGCCTCTGGTGTGTGTAGCCTCAGGTGTGTATGGACTCAGGTCTGTGTAGCCTCAGGTCTGTGTAGCCTCAGATGATAGTGAGTGGCGGTCATGTCACTCTTAGTAAACTTGGTCAAGATATAGTGTGGCGTCATGTTTGTAGAGCAGATTGTGGTCATGGTGGCGCTACAGTGACTGCCATTAAGGTCGACATAAATGGATGCTATTATGGTCAATTTTTATAAATGTGTGTGTATAATCGTAGTAATATTTCAGCACTTTTTTTCCTTTTTTTTTCAACGAGAAACGATAATTTTTTTCGGAATCTTTATAAGTGAGCCTACTTACTCTCTTTACTTCCCTATACTCTCATTTACTTCCCTATATATCATCTACTTTCCTACATCACTAGTATCTTTTCGAGTAAATGGTATAGCTTCCTTCTCAAGAAATATTGTCAATTTGTGGAGCTTCAACAATATATGACACGGGCATAAGTTTTGGTCATCCATCTGGCGGCGTCTGGCACCTGTTGCACAAGATGTATTATATCGATTCTGTGGAAGAAAAAGCTCAGTTTCTCACCACATTATCGCAACATTTCTCTTTACTGTGACAAACTTGAGAGATTTACAGCCATTGTGTGATGTAGTCGGTGGAAGTAATCACCAAAGAGTCTCGATACAAGATGGATGTCGCATATGGACAGCTGAGTATAGTGGACAACACAGTCATGGCCTCGACTTCCGGTAAGCTGTTGTTTTGGTTGAATTTAACACCCGAGGATAAAAATATATCTCTTTGTGTTAGAGATTTCGATACTGAGACGACCAATGTTATGTTAGGCTCAAGTTCGGGATAAACAACATTTGTACCGATAATTTTACGATTTGTGACGATTCGTGTGGCAACAAATAATGCAGAAAATGTTGAAATCCTACAGACAGACGAAATTGACGCGATCGCCACCCACCAAAAAATCCAATTTAGAGTTACAAAAGTGGTGGGAGTATTAGCCATCTCTGTCTGTTTCTCTGTCTGCCCGTCTATGTTTGTTACTCTGTCTGTCTGTCTCTCTCAGGACATAAATCCCTATTGTTGTGGACATTGTGGGGGGGACTAAGGACCTATTCCACGCTTCAGGGACACCCGCTCTTACTCCTTAATGAAATCCGCTCGTTCGTGCGAGGTAAACTAATGAACATAGATGGTGTTACTGTTCCGTGTATTTCATGCATGTCAGTCTCAAGTAACTCTCACGAGGTACTTTGGTCCTAGGTATTGTTAAAGGTGATTCAACTTTCAGGGTTAAAAAGTTCTCTTCAATACGTTTTAGGTTTAGTGCTTCAATTACCAGGTTTATTAAGCATTAGTTTTAAGGCGTTAGTGAACACACAACACAAAACAAGACATTGTGTTGATGACTTGTCCTGGTAACATAATTGCGGCTCAGTTTAGTTGGTGACGTACGCATAGTTGATGTACACATAGTTGATGTACACATAGTTGGTGATATACACATAATTGGTGATGTACACATAATTGGTGATGTACACATAGTTGGTGACGTACACACAATTGGTGATGTACACACTTCCTAAAATGTATCGGTCCGTTTTCTCATCGATACAATGAGTCACAATGGACAAATATTTCCGATCACCAATAGTTATTCCTGCATTATGTTGGTAGGTCAGCCTTCCTAGTATCTGTGAAGCTCCATCTTTAGTAGAATAATATAATGATATTAATGTAGCTAAAATATATCAACGGCAGTCAAATAGTGGGTGTTTTCTACTGGAAATCTATGACCAACACGAGTACCCAAGACTTGTTAGAAAACACAGCTTGCCCCGACACACAGGAGAAATGTTACTTTAGGAATAACAGCATAACTATAAATCAATGTTTGTTAGTTATCTCCTTGTTGTTTAGGCCTATGTAGTGAAGGGCGATGATACTGCCTCGTGTTGCCTGTGATGTCTCCATACTGACTGTCAATCCCATGAAAGAACTTGGCGACATCGTCTCGTAGTGTGCATCAGATAATGTTCCGTTGCCAGCACGAATCATGAGACGATATGTTATATTTATAATAGTTACCTCATCAACAGAGGTAGAAATAATATCGAAATGCAGTAAATCATAACGTCATTGTAATTAGATATGACATCATAATACACCTGTAATTACTATATTTGCAAAAGAATGTAATATTGGATCATGGTGTTTCATATTTCGTTCAAAGCGATTCCATTGTAACCTCGGTTCAGGAAAACATAATACCGTTATATTTCTATTTGGCAACCCATCCCCCTGGCGCTGAAACAGTACCAGTATCTTGAGGTTCATAATTCAGTGGGATTACTCATGATGTTATTGGTTTTACACATGGTATCACAATTCATCCTATTTCATTACATTATGTTGACAATAGGTGGTATACTGCAGATGTCATGGTGATTATCAGGTGCAAGAAGAAAGAACAAAAGGTGGAACTCACAATCAGAAACACCACCCGAACCGAGACTCCTGTGGAAGGGTTATTGTGTTTAATTCCAAATACATCAATCCCAGAGGGAGTCGATGCTTTTTGGGGAGAGTGTACACACTGTTAGTGACGTTGTACACACAATTCTTGACTTACACACAGTTGGTGACGTAGAGTTGGCTCCACGCCTTCGTTTACCACTTAGCGTTACCAATGCTCCCTCTCCCTGAAGTGTGAACCCTGAAGTGTGAACCCTGAACCCTGAAGTGTGAAGTGTGAATTCGAAGCGTTCGGTAGTGAGCGGCAGGGAGAGGGGAGGGGTGTGTCGGTACAGATGTCTTACTGTAGCGGTGGGAGGGAGACGAGGTACTGGGGGTGAGGAGGGAGACGAGGTACTGGGGGTGAGGAGAGAGACGAGGTACTGGGGGTGAGGTGGGAGACGAGGTACTGGGGGTGAGGTGGGAGACGAGGTACTGGGGGTGAGGTGGGAGACGAGGTACTGGGGGTAAGGAGGGAGACGAGGTACTGGGGGTGAGAAGGGAAAGTGTACAGTAAATCAGTTGGGAGAGATTATAATGCAGAATAATTCTTTGACAGTACCGACGGGGTTTCGTCAACTGAGTGTGATCGTCTCGCGCTAGCCAGATGAAAATACTAAAGTTACAGTAGGATGAGAGAGAAGGATGAATTCATGTTGTAGGTAAGGGAGCATTTAGGAGAAAATGGATTATGGATATGCTTGAACCCATATATTGTAGAAGCAGAGAAGTTTTGTTTAACCCTTGACTACGAGATGGAACTTACCCAGGTGAATAAAATCGTCTGACGGCACAGAATAAATAGACAAGAAGATGTAGTAGTGGAGGGATTAATTAGCAATCAAAACAACCAAGAAGTGGGCACCACAGATTTATTGTAATATGAACTTAGTGTGAACAAAAATAATTGAGTTGGCAGCTGGCAGCGAGAATAAATGGGCCAAAACAAATACTATTATTATAGCGATTTTTTCACAGCTGAGAAAAGATGCCTCGCCCCCTCCCCAAGAATTACAGCTGATTGGCCTTTGCAAATCTGTCCGATTTCGTCCTGAAGTAATGATGTATTCCTAATTGAGTTTATTCATAATCTTTGGGATGACCGTTTTTGACGAGGAAGATATATAGGTAAATTATATAAAGATACATACATTCATTATTTCAAACATGACCACGTTGGAAGTTTATCAGAAACTTTTCCATGAATTAACTGTTAAACTCTGGTAGCAAATTCACGCTTTCGGAGGACGTATTTAATATATACTTATTTTTACCCACAATAAGGCATACTAAGACTACGTATCAGTAATACTACATTATGCAAAAACTAACATTTTAAAAGATCAGCATCACATTGAAATATTTACACGGCCGTTAGCAGAGGCGGAAATAAAACTGCGAACAGCTTTATATTTCCCGCCTCTGCTGATGGTTAGAGCGGCCGTGTTATATTTCAATGTGATTCTGATCTTTTAAAATGTTAGTTTTTGCATAGAATGTTGTTAGATGACACCAGTAGTGTATAGCCGGTGTGACCACATGTTGCCAGCAGTCATCAATACTGTGACTTGTAAATTATCAGATCATTTGGTTAGTACCACTTTAATTATTTATTAAGAAATTATTTGAGCAGTAGGCAATTAGTAAGGTTAGTAGCACCAGGACAACAGAGGGAGAATCTTTACTTAACTTATCTGAATTAAAAAAGTGTCTCAGTGTGTTGTTACCTGTAACACTGTGTCTCTCAGTGTGTTGTTACCTGTAACACAGTGTGTCTCAGTGTGTTGTTACCTGTAACACTGTGTGTCTCAGTGTGTTGTTACCTGTAACACTGTGTGTCTCAGTGTGTTGTTACCTGTAACACTGTGTGTCTCAGTGTGTTGTTACCTGTAACACTGTGTGTCTCAGTGTGTTGTTACCTGTAACACTGTGTGTCTCAGTGTGTTGTTACCTGTAACACAGCGTGTTGTTACCTGTAACACTGTGTGTCTCAGTGTGTTGTTACCTGTAACACTGTGTGTCTCAGTGTGTTGTTACCTGTAACACAGCGTGTTGTTACCTGTGACACAGTGTGTTGTTACCTGTAACAGTGTGTTGTTACCTGTAACACAGCGTGTTGTTACCTGTAACACAGCGTGTTGTTACCTGTAACACAGTGTGTTGTTACCTGTAACACAGCGTGTTGTTACCTGTGACACAGCGTGTTGTTACCTGTGTCTCAGTGTGTTGTTACCTGTGACACAGCGTGTTGTTACCTGTGACACAGTGTGTTGTTACCTGTAACACAGTGTGTTGTTACCTGTAACACAGTGTGTCTCAGTGTGTTGTTACCTGTGACACAGCGTGTTGTTACCTGTGACACAGCGTGTTGTTACCTGTAACACAGTGTGTTGTTACCTGTAACACAGTGTGTCTCAGTGTGTTGTTACCTGTGACACAGCGTGTTGTTACCTGTAACACAGTGTGTCTCAGTGTGTTGATACCTGTGACACAGTGTGTTGTTACCTGTAACACAGCGTGTTGCTACCTGTGACACAGTGTGTTGTTACCTGTGGCACAGTGTGTTGTTACCTGTGACACAGTGTGTTGTTACCTGTGACACAGTGTGTTGCTACCTGTAACACAGTGTGTTGTTACCTGAAACAGAAATGTGAAGGAGACAATAATGTTTTCACGGTCATCAGTGTTATGAAATGTGTCAGGTATTGTGTCATGTAGTGTGTCATGTAGTGTGTCATGTAGTGTGTCAGGTATTGTGTCATGTAGTGTGTCATGTAGTGTGTCATGTATTGTCATGTAGTGTGTCAGGTATTGTGTCATGTAGTGTGTCATGTAGTGTGTCAGGTATTGTGTCATGTAGTGTGTCATGTAGTGTGTCATGTAGTGTGTCAGGTATTGTGTCATGTAGTGTGTCAGGTATTGTGTCAGGTATTGTGTCATGTAGTGTGTCACGTAGTGTGTCATGTATTGTGTCATGTAGTGTGTCAGGTATTGTGTCAGGTATTGTGTCATGTAGTGTGTCATGTAGTGTGTCATGTAGTGTGTCAGGTATTGTGTCATGTAGTGTGTCATGTAGTGTGTCAGGTATTGTGTCATGTAGTGTGTCATGTAGTGTGTCATGTAGTGTGTCAGGTATTGTGTCAGGTATTGTGTCATGTAGTGTGTCAGGTATTGTGTCAGGTATTGTGTCATGTAGTGTGTCATGTAGTGTGTCATGTATTGTGTCATGTAGTGTGTCAGGTATTGTGTCATGTAGTGTGTCATGTAGTGTGTCAGGTATTGTGTCATGTAGTGTGTCATGTAGTGTGTCATGTAGTGTGTCAGGTATTGTGTCATGTAGTGTGTCATGTAGTGTGTCAGGTATTGTGTCATGTAGTGTGTCAGGTATTGTGTCATGTAGTGTGTCAGGTAGTGTGTCATGTAGTGTGTCAGGTATTGTGTCATGTGGTGTGTCAGGTATTGTGTCATGTAGTGTGTCAGGTATTGTGTCATGTAGTGTGTCAGGTATTGTGTCATGTAGTGTGTCAGGTATTGTGTCATGTAGTGTGTCAGGTATTGTGTCATGTAGTGTGTCAGGTATTGTGTCATGTAGTGTGTCAGGTATTGTGTCATGTATTGTGTCATGTAGTGTGTCAGGTATTGTGTCATGTAGTGTGTCAGGTATTGTGTCATGTAGTGTGTCATGTAGTGTGTCATGTAGTGTGTCAGGTATTGTGTCATGTAGTGTGTCATGTAGTGTGTCATGTAGTGTGTCAGGTATTGTGTCATGTAGTGTGTCATGTAGTGTGTCATGTAGTGTGTCAGGTATTGTGTCATGTAGTGTGTCAGGTATTGTGTCATGTAGTGTGTCAGGTATTGTGTCATGTAGTGTGTCATGTAGTGTGTCATGTATTGTGTCATGTAGTGTGTCAGGTATTGTGTCATGTAGTGTGTCATGTAGTGTGTCAGGTATTGTGTCATGTGGTGTGTCAGGTATTGTGTCATGTAGTGTGTCAGGTATTGTGTCATGTAGTGTGTCAGGTATTGTGTCATGTAGTGTGTCAGGTATTGTGTCATGTAGTGTGTCAGGTATTGTGTCATGTAGTGTGTCAGGTATTGTGTCATGTAGTGTGTCATGTAGTGTGTCAGGTATTGTGTCATGTAGTGTGTCATGTATTGTGTCATGTAGTGTGTCATGTAGTGTGTCAGGTATTGTGTCAGGTATTGTGTCATGTAGTGTGTCAGGTATTGTGTCATGTAGTGTGTCAGGTATTGTGTCATGTAGTGTGTCAGGTATTGTGTCAGGTATTGTGTCAGGTATTGTGTCATGTAGTGTGTCATGTATTGTGTCATGTATTGTGTCATGTAGTGTGTCATGTAGTGTGTCATGTAGTGTGTCAGGTATTGTGTCATGTAGTGTGTCATGTATTGTGTCATGTAGTGTGTCAGGTATTGTGTCATGTAGTGTGTCATGTATTGTGTCATGTAGTGTGTCAGGTATTGTGTCATGTAGTGTGTCATGTAGTGTGTCAGGTATTGTGTCATGTAGTGTGTCATGTAGTGTGTCAGGTATTGTGTCATGTGGTGTGTCAGGTATTGTGTCATGTAGTGTGTCATGTAGTGTGTCATGTATTGTGTCATGTAGTGTGTCAGGTATTGTGTCATGTAGTGTGTCATGTAGTGTGTCAGGTATTGTGTCATGTGGTGTGTCAGGTATTGTGTCATGTAGTGTGTCAGGTATTGTGTCATGTAGTGTGTCAGGTATTGTGTCATGTAGTGTGTCAGGTATTGTGTCATGTAGTGTGTCAGGTAATGTGTCATGTAGTGTGTCAGGTATTGTGTCATGTAGTGTGTCAGGTATTGTGTCATGTAGTGTGTCAGGTATTGTGTCATGTATTGTGTCATGTAGTGTGTCAGGTATTGTGTCATGTAGTGTGTCAGGTATTGTGTCATGTAGTGTGTCAGGTATTGTGTCATGTAGTGTGTCAGGTATTGTGTCATGTAGTGTGTCAGGTATTGTGTCATGTAGTGTCAGTGTGTCATGTATTGTGTCATGTAGTGTGTCAGGTATTGTGTCATGTAGTGTGTCAGGTATTGTGTCATGTAGTGTGTCAGGTATTGTGTCATGTAGTGTGTCAGGTATTGTGTCATGTAGTGTGTCAGGTATTGTGTCATGTAGTGTGTCATGTCATGTAGTGTGCCAGGTATTGTGTCTGGTATTGTGTCATGTAGTGTGTCAGGTATTGTGTCATGTAGTGTCAGATGTAGTGTCATGTAGTGTGTCAGGTATTGTATGAAACTCATCATCTACCTACAATAAGTCTGCTATTAGAATGTCCCATTATTCTGCTCCGTTAACCTGCACCATTAACCTGTACCATTAACCTGCACCATTAACCTGTACCATCAACCTGCACCCTCAACTTACATCATTAATCTGCACCATTAACCTACATCATTAACCTGCACCATTAACCTACATCATTAATCTGCCTCCCTTAACCTCTACCATTAACCTCTACCACTAACTTGCACCATTAACCTGCATCATTAACCTGTACCATCAACCTGCACCCTCAACTTACATCATTAATCTGCACCATTAACCTACATCTTTAACCTGCACCCTTAACCTCTACCATTAACCTCTACCACTAACTTGCGCCATTAACCTGCATCATTAAACTGTACCATTAACCTGCACCATTAACCTGCACCATTATCCTCTCCCATTCACCTGCACCATTATCCTGCACAATTAACCTGTCTCATTAACTTACACAATTAACCTGCACCATTAACCTGTACCATTAACCTTTGCCATTAACCCTGCACAATTAACCCCTACAATTAGCCTGTACCATTAACCTCTACCATTATCCTGCACCATTATTCTGTACCATTAACTTGCACCATTAACCTGTACCATTATCCTGCACCATTAACCTGTACCATTAACCTGCACCATTAACCTGCACCATTAACCTGCACCATTAACCTGCACCATTATCCTGCACCATTAACCTGTACCATTAACCTGCACCATTATCCTGCACCATTAACCTGCACCATTAACTTGCACTATTAACCTGCACCATTAACCTGCACCATTAACCTGCACCATTAACCCGAATTGCTAAATGTGTCTCAGTGAGGGATGAAGGAAGGAGGCAGCATGGAGGTGATGGATGTGTCTCAGTACACCATGAGACCTTGAGAGATGGTGAGAGATAGTGAGAGACTGTAATGAGAGATAACGAGAGACTGTAATGAGAGATAGTGAGAGACTATACTGGGAGATAATGAGAGACTGTAATGAGAGATAACGAGAGACTGTAATGAGAGATAACGAGAGACTGTAATGAGAGATAACGAGAGACTGTAATGAGAGATAACGAGAGACTGTAATGAGAGATAACGAGAGACTGTAATGAGAGATAGTGAGAGACTGTAATGAGAGATAGTGAGAGACTGTAATGAGAGATAGTGAGAGACTGTAATGAGAGATAACGAGAGATAGTGAGAGACTGTAATGAGAGATAACGAGAGACTGTAATGAGAGATAGTGAGAGACTGTAATGAGAGATAACGAGAGACTGTAATGAGAGATAACGAGAGACTGTAATGAGAGATAACGAGAGACTGTAATGAGAGATAGTGAGAGACTGTAATGAGAGATAACGAGAGACTGTAATGAGAGATAACGAGAGACTGTAATGAGAGATAGTGAGAGACTGTAATGAGAGATAGTGAGAGACTGTAATGAGAGATAACGAGAGACTGTAATGAGAGATAGTGAGAGACTGTAATGAGAGATAACGAGAGACTGTAATGAGAGATAGTGAGAGACTGTAATGAGAGATAATGAGAGACTGTAATGAGAGATAGGGAGAGACTGTAATGAGAGATAATGAGACTGTAATGAGAGATAACGAGAGACTGTAATGAGAGATAGGGAGAGACTGTAATGAGAGATAATGAGACTGTAATGAGAGATAACGAGAGACTGTAATGAGAGATAGTGAGAGACTGTAATGAGAGATAACGAGAGACTGTAATGAGAGATAGTGAGAGACTGTAATGAGAGATAATGAGAGACTGTAATGAGAGATAACGAGAGACTGTAATGAGAGATAACGAGAGACTGTAATGAGAGATAGGGAGAGACTGTAATGAGAGATAATGAGACTGTAATGAGAGATAACGAGAGACTGTAATTAGAGATAACGAGATACTGTAATGAGAGATAGGGAGAGACTGTAATGAGAGATAATGAGACTGTAATGAGAGATAACGAGAGACAGTAATGAGAGATAACGAGAGACTGTAATGAGAGATAGTGAGAGACTGTAATGAGAGATAATGAGAGACTGTAATGAGAGATAACGAGAGACAGTAATGAGAGATAACGAGAGACTGTAATGAGAGATAGGGAGAGACTGTAATGAGAGATAATGAGACTGTAATGAGAGATAACGAGAGACTGTAATGAGAGATAACGAGATACTGTAATGAGAGATAGGGAGAGACTGTAATGAGAGATAATGAGACTGTAATGAGAGATAACGAGAGACTGTAATGAGAGATAGGGAGAGACTGTAATGAGAGATAATGAGACTGTAATGAGAGATAACGAGAGACTGTAATGAGAGATAGTGAGAGACTGTAATGAGAGATAGTGAGACTGTAATGAGAGACTGTGATGAGAGAGATGACACAAAGAGAGAACTTAAGAGAGGAACAGGGAGGAGATAACCTAACCTAACCTCATGCTATCAGACACTGCCATCAGTCCCACCCACCTACCACCCATCAGTCCCACCCACTCACCACCCATCAGTCCCACCCACTCACCACCCATCAGTCCCACCCACTCACCACCCTTCAGTCCCACCCACTCACCACCCTTCAGTCCCACCCACTCACCACCCATCAGTCCCACCCACTCACCACCCATCAGTCCCACCCACTCACCACCCTTCAGTCCCACCCACTCACCACCCATCAGTCCCACCCACTCACCACCCATCAGTCCCACCCACCCACCACCCATCAGTCCCACCCACTCACCACCCATCAGTCCCACCCACTCACCACCCATCAGTCCCACCCACTCACCACCCATCAGTCCCACCCACTCACCACCCATCAGTCCCACCCACACATCACCCATCAGTCCCACCCACTCACCACCCATCAGTCCCACCCACTCACCACCCATCAGTCCCACCCACTCACCACCCATCAGTCCCACCCACACACCACCCATCAGTCCCACCCACTCACCACCCATCAGTCCCACCCACTCACCACCCATCAGTCCCACCCACTCACCACCCATCAGTCCCACCCACACACCACCCATCAGTCCCACCCACTCACCACCCATCAGTCCCACCCATCAGTCCCACCCACTCACCACCCATCAGTCCCACCCACCTACCACCCATCAGTCCCACCCACTCACCACCCATCAGTCCCACCCACTCACCACCCATCAGTCCCACCCACTCACCACCCTTCAGTCCCACCCACTCACCACCCTTCAGTCCCACCCACTCACCACCCTTCAGTCCCACCCACTCACCACCCATCAGTCCCACCCACTCACCACCCATCAGTCCCACCCACTCACCACCCTTCAGTCCCACCCACTCACCACCCATCAGTCCCACCCACACACCACCCATCAGTCCCACCCACTCACCACCCATCAGTCCCACCCACTCACCACCCATCAGTCCCACCCACTCACCACCCATCAGTCCCACCCACCTACCACCCCTCAGTCCCACCCACTCACCACCCATCAGTCCCACCCACTCACCACCCATCAGTCCCACCCACCTACCACCCATCAGTCCCACCCACTCACCACCCTTCAGTCCCACCCACCTACCACCCATCAGTCCCACCCACTCACCACCCATCAGTCCCACCCACACACCACCCATCAGTCCCACCCACACACCACCCATCAGTCCCACCCACTCACCACCCATCAGTCCCACCCACTCACCACCCATCAGTCCCACCCACCTACCACCCATCAGTCCCACCCACTCACCACCCATCAGTCCCACCCACTCACCACCCATCAGTCCCACCCACTCACCACCCATCAGTCCCACCCACTCACCACCCATCAGTCCCACCCACACACCACCCATCAGTCCCACCCACTCACCACCCATCAGTCCCACCCACTCACCACCCATCAGTCCCACCCACTCACCACCCATCAGTCCCACCCACTCACCACCCTTCAGTCCCACCCACTCACCACCCATCAGTCCCACCCACTCACCACCCATCAGTCCCACCCACTCACCACCCATCAGTCCCACCCACACACCACCCATCAGTCCCACCCACTCACCACCCATCAGTCCCACCCACTCACCACCCATCAGTCCCACCCACTCACCACCCATCAGTCCCACCCACCTACCACCCATCAGTCCCACCCACTCACCACCCATCAGTCCCACCCACTCACCACCCATCAGTCCCACCCACTCACCACCCATCAGTCCCACCCACTCACCACCCATCAGTCCCACCCACCTACCACCCATCAGTCCCACCCACTCACCACCCATCAGTCCCACCCACTCACCACCCATCAGTCCCACCCACTCACCACCCATCAGTCCCACCCACTCACCACCCATCAGTCCCACCCACTCACCACCCATCAGTCCCACCCACCTACCACCCATCAGTCCCACCCACTCACCACCCATCAGTCCCACCCACTCACCACCCATCAGTCCCACCCACTCACCACCCATCAGTCCCACCCACCTACCACCCATCAGTCCCACCCACTCACCACCCATCAGTCCCACCCACTCACCACCCATCAGTCCCACCCACTCACCACCCATCAGTCCCACCCACTCACCACCCATCAGTCCCACCCACTCACCACCCATCAGTCCCACCCACTCACCACCCATCAGTCCCACCCACTCACCACCCTTCAGTCCCACCCACTCACCACCCATCAGTCCCACCCACTCACCACCCATCAGTCCCACCCACACACCACCCATCAGTCCCACCCACTCACCACCCATCAGTCCCACCCACACACCACCCATCAGTACCACCCACACACCACCCATCAGTCCCACCCACTCACCACCCATCATTCCCACCCACTCACCACCCATCAGTCCCACCCACTAACCACCCATCAGTCCCACCCACTCACCACCCATCAGTCCCACCCACTCACCACCCATCAGTCCCACCCACCTACCACCCATCAGTCCCACCCACTCACCACCCATCAGTCCCACCCACTCACCACCCATCAGTCCCACCCACCTACCACCCATCAGTCCCACCCACCCACCACCCTTCAGTCCCACCCACTCACCACCCATCAGTCCCACCCACTCACCACCCTTCAGTCCCACCCACTCCCACCATTCCCACCCACCACCCACCCACATCATTCCCTCACACCCTCCCCTTCACCTCACCCACCCTTCCCTTTACCTCACCACCCTTCCCTTCCCTTCACCTCACTCACCCTTCACCTCACCCACTCCCCCTTCACCTCACCCACCCTCCCCTTCACCTCACCCACCCTCCCCTTCACATCACCCACCCACCCTCCCCTTCACATCACCCACCCACCCTCCCCTTCACATCACCCACACTCCCCTTTGCCTCACCCCTCACCCACCCTCCCCTTCACCCACCCCTCCCCTTCACCTCACCCACTCACTCACCCTCCCCTTCACCACTAAAGGGAAGGAACCCAAAAAATGAAATCTTTCTGCCACACCACTTGGAAATAATCCTCTGTCAAGTACCAACACTAAATGGATCTTTTGAACTGGTAAATGGGATAAGTAAAGCCAAGCAAATATATAATGAGGTTACGAGTGCACGGTTTAGGGTCAAAGTGAGTCCCTTAGCTTGTGAGTCTATGAGCCAGTGAGAGTCCCTTAACCAGACACACAAGGCACTCGGTAATGGTTGTGGGGAGGAGGTGCTGAGGTTTGCTGACTGAGGGAGGAAAATGATGTCTGGGAATAGTGTTCGTATGAGAAGGGAAGCCGAGAGAAGTGTGTGTGTGTGTGTGTGTGTGTGTGTTTTAAGAGATAGCTGAATAGAAGGATTCTGTCTGTCTGTCTGTCTGGTCCAGCCATAGCTCCAAAACGGAAGCAGATAGAGGCCTGAAACTCTACACACATATTTCACGGGCGCCAAGGCTGTGCATCTTGATATTACTTTTGACCACTGACCCCCGGGTGGTCTAGGCAAGAACCAAAAATCTTCCCTGTATTAGATATCGTCACAGTGGCTACCGAAGGCGGATTTCCGTGCCATGGAGGGCAAACTGTGAATCAGGATCATACAGTATACTGTAAACCTAACACACACACACACACACACCCACCCACACACATGTACGTCCAATGTAAAGTCGGGAAGATAGGATACGAGTCACATGAATGAGACAGCGACTTATAGTTTTACCGAGAATGATTATAATAATAAATAATAATAATAATAATAATAATAATAATAAACGGTTTATTAATAGAGTTCCAGCCGGTGGCTGAAAATATACAGACTTACATTTGATTTAGACATAATGATATAATATGCGTTGAATACATTTACAGGGCTGTACAGTAGGGTGTGTCAATTTAGGGGGTGAACTGGCTAAATTGAAAATCGAGTAATTTGGTAGCAATTTATTGTAGTCTTTAAGCATGCAAAACCATATTCTTGCATAAATTTTTTTTTATAATAAGTCCTACCTACATCAAATGGATTTTTAAATGTACATATTTGTGAATTTATAACATAACCAGCGTTTGCACACATGTTACTGTTTCAAGTTTCAAATTATTATATTTTATTATCTGTAGTCTATTTGAAAGTAACCAATGCCTTCATACTCTCTTTGCTTTGGTTTCTTGTCATCAGTAGTCTGCTTGCTATTTGTGCTTTGATGTAACCTTCTCGCCTCTCGTGGCTGTAAACATAGCCCGCTGCTTCTGTGACCATTTTCACACATCTCTCCACACTTTGAGTGTGGGAAGGCCACTTCGGCACCTGCATTGGAGTCTCTTTAAGGTTTCTCAATTCTTGGCTAGTTAGACTTGTTGTCAATGGTGGCTCTAAGACTTCCAAACTCAAGTCAACCAATTCTGACAATTTGGTGGCATTGACGTTTATTGGGGGAACTTTTCTTGAATGAAACGAACAGTCTCCCAACTGGTCGTCATCTATTAGCGTTCCTCTAATCTTTAGAATGACTTCTACAGCCTCGGTTCGGAGATTGGTACATTGACTGCAAAGCATTGCTTGCAAAACTGCTTCTGATCGAGCATACCAAGCGGACCTTCTTGCCACAGGTAACACGATGTCCCTCACTACCTTCCTCTGTGTTCTTACTAGCTGCAATTGAAACAAAAGATGATTGGGCCCATCCACCCACATAGGATTAAGTTTCACACTAAACCACTGGGGAAGATAAACTCCAATAATAAATTCAACAATTAACCTCAAATTCTTCAGCACTTTGCCCTTCAATTCGTGTTTGGAAATCCAAATCCTGCAGAAACGAAGAGCTGTAGTTAACCAACGGCTGTGACTGACAGGTCCAATCTCCAAGAGAGCCAATGACTGAGGCACTTCTCCTGATCTTATTGCTTGGGCAATACGATAAGCATAGGATTGATCTGTGCTGAGATCTTTGATGACTCCTTCAGACAACGCCGGAAGGGGAGGGCCAACTTCGACCTTTGGAAAGGTTGTATTTATTTCTAGTTGTGTTGCTTCATCCAGCATGATGCCAAGGGGACCTGACCACTTGTTGTTGCTCTTTGTAGGACCATCAAGTTCCTGGATGAGATGACGAAGAGGTAGCTCGCCTGTATGTAAATCACATACAATCCAAACAAGTCTTCTTCCTAGTTTTTTCTCTAAATGCGTCATTACACCCCCCTGCCATCCGGTGTTCACTGCAGTTGAATCTCCACCAACAGCCTGCAGTGAACTGCCAAGTCCTCTCTCCTGAACCCAACATAAAATATGATCAGCAATGACCTCTGCATGTTTCTTCCCTTCTACTTCAGTTTCGGGAGCAAAGTGAAACAAAAACCGACCACCAGGCTCAGAACAGACAGAGTAGTGTTCTTCTTTGATGAGACCTGGAAACTTTCTGTTCACTCCCTCTACTTCTAGCAAAACTTTTGTGTCATCTATTCTTCCATCAAACAAAAGACAGGAGAGCCCTCCCTCGCTTAAATCTTTTTCATGCTGATCAGATATTTCCTTCATTATTTTTTCTTGTGCTCTTCTAATTTTATTATGATCTATCACCAAAGATACATCCTCTCGGCTGATGAGGCCTGCATCTATCCAAGCGGCAGTTGCAATTTCTGCAGCCTCACGAAGTCCAGCATGGTGGCGAATACTAGCTAAAGCAATGTTTGAAATATTTCTTGTGTTGTATTTCATTTTCTTTGGTAAAGGTTCAGATGGCTCTTTGGAACTATCATCTGATGTTGCTTCCTGTTCATCAGAAGAACTATCAAAGAAGTGATAAACATCTTGACACAGCTCTTCCTCTCTTTGGATGGCTTCTTCACTCTTCATTTTCTTCTTTTGTTCCCTCTCTCGGATTTGTTCTCTCTTCTTGGCATTAGCAATCTGCTTCTTTGTTTCTGAATAATCTATTGAACCCATTTGCATACTTCCTTGGCCTTCTGCCTTTGTCCTCTGTGCCTTTATAAATTCAAGCTCTAAAACAGGGATCTTCTTTTCACGAGGACAACCACAATCAATGTGGGAATTATTTTCTCTCTTACCTGAGTGAGAACAGTTGGATTCAGAACATAATTGTATGGAGCACTTGCAGGTCAAAATGTCAAACAGAGTATCAAGTGTGTGCAGAAATTCATTTTTCCTGGCCAAGTTTCCTTTACCAAGTGATGTTTCAACTGCTTTGTGCCATAATTTCGTTAGTTTTAGCTCAATAGTTCGACACTGATTAATCACAGGTGGTTTGAATAGTGCATTAGCTTTTGTCCATTGATGCAGAAGAGGGACTATCATGTCATTTATGAGTTCTTTATCTGTATAGTTCCTTCTGTCCTTTGCATTTTTTTCTCGAAGGAGTAACCCTAATCTTAGCATGTCTCTCACTGTTGGAAGTTCTGATACAGGAAGCTCCTTCCCTTTACCAACTAGCAGGCTCAAGTGGGTTGACAACTGACTTCTTGTCTTCAATTTTGACATCTTCACACTATCTGACAAATAGAAAAATATTTCAATGTTTCATAATTCAATTGTTGTTTCAAAAAATATCAATTTGTTTATCAAAAATGCTGTAACAGAAATAACATAATAATTTCTTAGAACATAATGTTTTATACAATGATATAAGTAACTGCGACAATCAATATGCCCTACTTACAATAATTAAAATGTAGAATTCGTCTGGTAGAGTAGGTGCAAGTGCAATGAGAGCAAACCACCGTCTATGATATCTAGAAGGAGAGTGAGCCGGGCGCCTTATCCTCACGCTTGGTACAAGTCAAAACAAGAATTAAACTGTCCCACACGGAGAGCATGTTCATGTTCTGACATGCATATTGTACACAAGCTATAGAACCATAAAATACTCCATAATCCATATGCTTACATGAGATTAGTTAATATCAAGTGAATAATTCTAATCAAGTCTCATTAATTTGTTGAAATACTGATATTTGAAACTTTAAGGTATAATTGATGTAGGTGAGGGTTATTTCAATTCATTTTTGTTTGCTAATCTCAAGTTTAGACATAAAGAGGCACAATATTTTGACTACCAAATTTGATTTTTAACATGTTGACAAAATTGACACACCCTACTGTACAGTACATAAATCAGGAGTTGTTTATTATTTTAACAATAGGTGGGATGGTGCTGTTCTTATATCTATCAGTATGGGCTCTTATGGGCTGAATTTTGTTGTTGTGGCAGACTGCGCGAGGTGGGTGGGGGGCTGCCGGTGGCAGGAGATGGCGATGACGAGGGTGGTGCATTAGTTGGCTGCCAAACCTTTCCAGTGCTTGGTTGTGGAGGTCACTGAGGAATGGCATTTCCAGGGTGGAGAGAGCGTTGATGTAGCTCGAGTATTCTGCGCCGAGCATGATTCTGCAGGCTCTTTTCTGTACCTTCTCTAGCTGACGTTGTTGGGTGGAGTTGAGAGAAGACGACCTGGCTGGTGATGCATATGTTAGTTTGGGGAGAATAAAGGCGTTGTAGATAGTTCTCAGCTCTGGCGTGGGTGCCCCAAGTGACCTAAGTCGTCGTAGCATGTAGACGGTACGAGGCTGCCTTGACTGTGTTATTTACATGGGCCTTCCAGTCAAGTTTGTTGTCTATAGTTACACCCAGGAGTTTGGCAGACTGCACCAGCTGGAGAGGATGGGCACCCACTGTGATTGCTGGGGCTTGCACTGGAGTGGTGGCAGTATTGATGTGCATGACTACGGTTTTGGCATGGTTGATGGTAACCTTTTTCTCCATAGACCATGCCTGTAGCCTGTCCAGGGTGCCTAGTAGCGATGAGTAGTCTGGTGCGGTGTTGTCCACTGAAACCTCCACAGTGCAGTCATCCACGTACTTCCACCTGTGAGGAGTGTCTGATAGAGCGTCGTTGATCAGGATGAGGAAGCACAGTGGTCCCATCTTGGTCCCCTGGGGAACACCGCAGGTGAGGCGTTGGAATGTGGAGACCGAGCCCTGATTCCTCACTGCCTGACGACGTCCACTCAAGAAATCAGTGAGCCATGAGACCAGGTTGGTGGGCAGCCCTAGTGCAATGGCCTTGTTGATAACAGTGCAGTGATCAACAAGGTCAAAGGCCTTGTGTGTGTGTGTGTGTGTGTGTGTGTGTGTGTGTTAGTTATCGGTGGGTGAGGTAGATAACGGGTCTGTGTCAGGTGGCGATGATAAGAGAGAAGGTGGAGCAGTCCTGACTTACTACGGCAGAGGCGATGGTGTCTTCTGGTTGTCGTGTTGTGGTGAAGACAGACAGACAGACAAACAGTCAGACAAACAGACACAAATAGACAGAGATACAGGAAGACAGAGAGACAGACAGACAGAAAAACAGACAGACACCCCATCACCAGTAAACACAACGACTAACCTTAATCTGGGTATTATGGGGGGGGGGGGGGGTGAGCTCTGGTATATATCATTGAGGAAATATGAGTTGGTCAGAATGTATGATGACTCGCCTGTTTGTCAACGTCATTTCTCTTAAACATTGTGTGGTAGCTGTTTTGGTATATTGTTTTAATTAAGTTCTGGAACCCTTTAAGTGGCAGGGCTTGATGTAAACACTTATAGCTGTTTTCTCTTTATTATTGAAGCAGTTATATACACACATATAATAGTTATATACACACATATAATAGTTATGTACACACATATAATCTGAGAGAATAAATTATGAATTCTCTCCGGGGAAGTGTTGTGAATAACACTTTGAGATAGCACTTGAGTTAAGTGTTTGACCTCCCTGTCCAAGTGGTAATTGTCTACTGCTCTCTCACGGTGTTGAGAGAGGCGTGGGAGCTAGCCGGCTGTTTTGATTAATCAGCTGACCTGCGCTCAACCTTTCAGAGTGTTAGAAGCCAAGTGTTTGTCGCCAACAACATTTTGACTCACTTGTTGAATAACTTGGTGAATAAGTTGATGCTCTTCATTTGGGTGAATATTTATATAAACCAAAGGTGCTGTTACAATTGATAATTTCTCTTAAACATTCTCAATTTCTCTTCCTGGTTACAACTGGTGATGTAATATTTGTTGTTCTTGTCAACTATTGTTAAAATGTAGTTTTTTATTAATGTTTACTCATAAGTTGCCCATTTTTGCATACAATACCTAATTTAAAATTGTTTGCATATTTACCCTGTAATAAGTTAAAAATGATGGTGACTCGTTAAAAAGAATAATTTGTCCACATTCTATAATGACTAATTAAAAAATGCAAACATTTTATACTAGAAATATGTTTACATAAAAAAAAATACTTAAACAAGTATATTTCACTCTGTGCAAAAGCTGGTTAACCCAATCTAGAAATCAATCCACAACATTTTACTAACCTAACCTAACCTAAGCTAACCTAAGCTATATTTTACCTTCAACAAAAACCAGAAACATAACACTAATAACTGTAATTCAGTATCGTTGTGGCGGCTGCTGTACCCCCACACTGAACCTTCTTGACTCATACTGGGTGTGTGTCTCATCAACTTCGCTTAGATGGTCTTACCTTTGTCTGTCTTAGCCTTAATGATTATTATTATTATTATTATTATTATTGTTATTATTATTATTATTATTATTATTAATGTTATTGTTATTATTATTATTATTATTATTATTATTATTATTATTATTGTTATTGTTGTTGTTGTTATTATTATTATTATTATTATTATTATTGTTATTATTATTATTATTATTATTGTTATTGTTATTGTTATTATTATTATTATTATTATTGTTATTATTATTATTATTATTATTATTATTATTGTTATTGTTATTATTATTATTATTATTATTGTTATTATTATTATTATTATTATTTGTATTAGTATTAGTATTAGTATTAGTATCAATGTTGTTACAGTCAATATCATATACATTCTTTCTGCATTTTAATCCATAGTTTGTTTGAAAAATTTAACAGTAAAATTTCCCAAGAGTTTGTGGACTTGTCAAGTATTTGTTCACAGAAGAACAACATGCAAATTTCCATTGGTTTAGTGATGAAAAACATGCACCGTGTATGATAATAAGAGTGTGTATACTGGTAGAGTAAAGCGCTGTATATTCCCCAGGATGCAGTAAATGAGTGTGTCACCCGACTCTCTCTGTGTAGTATTCACGTCCACACCTGAGAGAGTTTACCAGTGTATCCCCGGTGTCGCCTCAGCAGCATCTAGAGTAATGGTTGAGATGTGTGTGTGTGTGGTGTGTGTGTGTGTGTGTGTGTGATGGACCACCTAACACGTGTAGGTAATGGCCCAAGAACATGTTGCGTCTCTGAATATCAGATATACACAGTCGTACATCACTTGAGGGAGAGTTAGGTCGTGAGTCATGTACACAGTGGAGGCAAGAATAGTTGGCCCTGATTTATATATACTGTGTGACCTGACGGATGTACAGCGTGTAATGTTTGTGTTACCCGGAGTCACCACGGTTTGTTTTTCATATCTATGTTAGAAACTTTAGGTATGCACAGCAGCCATCCATACAAACATACACACAATGGATTTATTAGAGAGAGAGAGAGAGAGAGAGAGAGAGAGAGAGAGTTATAAACATGATTAAGTAAAGGCTAGCCTGGTCAGTGGTCGCCTCCTCACAACAGCTGCAGGTGATGGTAACAGTGTTGTGGGGGGGGGGGGGGGTGAGTGCCGGAAATTAATGGCGACAGACGAGGTCAGTTCAGTGTTAAGGCCTATGAATCGCGGCGCCCTGTTGACTGACGTTACAATTGAATTTCTGAGGAGTATATTTGGGCGTCCGGGATATTAAGTACATCGTTAACATCAGCCCCTGGAGTGAGATAGATGTCTCCCAGAGGTGTACGAGTAAAGAAACCTTTCCTCCGAGACACAAAAATAACTTACCAATTTGTTCGGTTCAGAAATGTTCAATCTATATATAAAGAAAAGTTAGTTCAGTTGTTGATGAATATTTCCTTTGTAGGCAGACAGGTGAGGCAGGTGTGTGAAGACCTTCATTCCGTGTAGCAGTGAGGTTGGTTCCACACCTGACAGCCTCTTACGTTAAGTTGGCTGAGGTGAACACAACTCGTTGAATAACCAAGTCTCCAGTTTACGGAAAGACAATGAATGACATTGTACTCGATTACCTTCACTTCCTCAACTATAACGTTAGGGAACCCATTTACAGCTGGGATAACTGGAGGTGTTCCCTGGGCACGAACCAGCGAATCGAGGACATGAGGCGAGAGTTGTATCCACTCAGCCGCCGCCCATCATCTGTAACAGGAGAGTCATTGGGTGTTTTGAGGGGTCACTCTTAAGATTCGCCTCCCATCTTATTCTCAACTGAAGATCACACACCCTGACACTTACCTAATTTAACCCCCCCCAGGTAAGGGCAGGGAGTTTAATCTTCAGGTGATCAATTTTTTATATCAACATCTTCTATTTCTCATGCAATGTTTAGCTTAGTTTCGGTTAGTGTTCATTGTTAGTGTTCACCTTCCTAGCTCAGGTGATATTTCTGAGTCTTAAAAAACTTTGAGTTAATAAAGAGAAGTGTGAGAAAGTGTTGCCAAGTATAACAATAAAATGCCTTGGGAGAACAACTGCTCATTGGAATAGAAACAATTGACGGAGTTTTTAACCCGAACAGAACCACGAGGTGAGGCTAAAGCGACTTACCTTACCTTACCTTACCTTAATTTACCTTATCTTACCTCACCTCACATTCACCTTACCTTACCTGACCTTACCTTACCTTACCCCACTTTACCTTACCTTACCCCACCTTACCTTACCTCACCCCACCTTACCTTACCTCACCTAATTCAACCAAACCAAAGCACCTCCACCCCACCCCAGACACAAGGTTAGGAGGACAACTCACTCCAACCACTTGACCTGACCTATGACCTTGGAAACACAACACGGTATAGATAATTAAATCAGCTGTGGACTCCTCCTCCCCCCACCCCCCCCCCTCTACCTCCCAGGTGAGACAGATAGAGAGAGCCTCGAGGGTGAGCCAGAATAATGTCCTTCACTAGTTGATTATTCCCCAGGTAAAGGAACACCTGTATTGTATCGTGGAGTAAATTTATGTTGATGTTGTTTGTGTATGCTGTTGTGGGTAGGTTAGGTTAATTGAAACAGATTATTATTATTACTTAATATTTATTTATCATCATTACAGGAAGCAGATATTAATAACAGTAAAAATATCTAATACCGTAATGCAAAACCGCAATAACTTTCTGTACGTTCAACAGTAAATAACCATGATCGTATAAATCACCAGGGGCTGTAATCACATCTTCATCTTTACAATAGTAAGTTTTGCCGTGATGGTCGGTCGTGAGCATCTGTGATTTACTGAGACATCTGACTGATTTATTACCCCGACCTCACACTGCCATCTGAAGATTTACACCATGAATGGGATTAGCGAGTATCGTGATTGTATGAGATTGGAGGATATTCACGGTAAAGATTTGAGCCATTGAGTATCGTGATTGTATGAGATTGGAGGATATTCACGGTAAAGATTTGAGCCATTGAGTATCGTGATTGTATGAGATTGGAGGATATTCACGGTAAAGATTTGAGCCATTGAGTATCGTGATTGTATGAGATTGGAGGATATTCACGGTAAAGATTTGAGCCATTGAGTATCGTGATTGTATGAGATTGGAGGATATTCACGGTAAAGATTTGAGCCATTGAGTATCGTGATTGTATGAGATTGGAGGATATTCACGGTAAAGATTTGAGCCATTGAGTATCGTGATTGTATGAGATTGGAGGATATTCACGGTAAAGATTTGAGCCAGAGAGTATCGTGATTGTAGGTTATTGGAGGATATTCACGGTAAAGATTTGAGCCATTGAGTATCGTGATTGTATGAGATTGGAGGATATTCACGGTAAAGATTTGAGCCAGAGAGTAACTTGACTATGATTGTCAATATTTACATTTGTTAATAAGTGTGTAAATAGCAGACGTTAATAGTGTGTTAATGGGACGAAAATCACAATACATTCACATAAACTGTATACATAACCTAACCTCGCCTAACCTCACCTCACCTCACCTCACCTAACCTCAAAGGATTAAATCATCGTCCTCAGAGGATTAAATCATCGTCCTCAGAGGATTAAATCATCGTCCTCAAAGGGATAAATCATCGTCCTCAGAGGATTAAATCATCGTCCTCAGAGGATTAAATCATCGTCCTCAGAGGATTAAATCATCGTCCTCAAAGGGATAAATCATCGTCCTCAAAGGGATAAATCATCGTCCTAGTCTAACCTAACTTAACCTAACTTATAATTTTACGTGATAGGCAAAATATGTTCGTCATCAAGATGTGAATGAAGATATGCCGGAAGGACACACACACACACACACGCACACACACACACACACAGTCACAGTCACACACACACACACACACACACACAGTCACACACACACAGTCAGTCACACACACACACACACACACACAGTCGCACACACACACACACACAGTCGCACACACACAGTCACACACACACACACACACACACACACAGTCGCACACACACACACACACAGTCACACACACACACACACACACACACAGTCACACACACAGTCACACACACACACACACAGTCACTCACACACACACACACACACACACACACAGTCGCACACACACACAGTCACACACACACACACACAGTCACACACACACACACACGTTTTTAAGGAATAAATGTTGTTTCATGAAGACAAATACCACGTCCAGGTGATTTATGTCGACTATTTGTTTGTTTCGTGAGGCGAGGTATCGTTTCTCTCAGGAGGTGAAAGTGACCTCACCAAGAGTTGTTCTTTCACCTCACATAAACTAAAGGTTATACAAATGTGAGGTAATGAAGATTTCGGATTAACGTGACTTCGGATTAACGTGATTTTGGATTAACGTGAATTTGGGTGAATGCTATTTAGGATTAGTTAGATTTCGGGTTAAATCGATTTTTTTGGATTCAGTTTAGCGTGAAATCGAATTAAGTAATTTATTATTAATACTTATTCGGATTAATACTAATTACCCATAAAGCTAATTTATAATAACATTGATAATGGGTTAATGACATCTCGGATTAACGTTAATTCGGATTATTTCTCTCATCTGTTTGTTAGTATGACGTCATAATTCTTTTGTCACTGTGTTATCATCTCGCTATATTATAACATATATGAGGACTGTTATACCTTATGTAATATTATAGGATTTTAGAAGAAATTAATATAGGTTATGTTATTAGGAATATATTAGAACTATAGGGTGACCCAGAGAAATGTCCCTTACTTCCTTCCTTCCTTCCTCTCTCTCTCCCTCCATTCCTCCCTCCCTCCAACTCACAATGTCGCAGGGAGGGAGGGTAGGGAGCCGGATATAAATTCACTAGAGTCGGTGCAGCGAAGAATGACAAAAATGATTCCGGGACTTAGAAACCTTCCATATCAGGATAGGTTAAAGAAACTTAACTTGCATTCCCTAGAAAGACGAAGAGTGCGGGGAGATATGATAGAAGTATTTAAGTGGGTGAAAGGAATCAATAAAGGGGATATAGATAAAGTTCTTATAATATCCGAGCAGGATAGGACTCGGAGCAACGGATTTAAGTTGGATAAGTTTAGGTTTAGGAGGGAGATAGGAAGAAACTGGTTCACAAATAGGGTGGTGGACGAGTGGAACAAGCTTAGCAACTTTGTAGTAAGTGCTGGAACGCTGGAAAGTTTTAAAAGGAGGCTAGATAGATTCATGGATGATAGAGAGTGGTAGTAACTCTCGACAGGAGCTGCCATGCACAGGCCAACCGGCCTATTGCAGACTCCTTATTTTCTTATGTTCTTATGAGGGAGCTGGCAGGGAGGGAGGGAGTTGGTAGGGAGCAGAGAGGGAGGGAGGCAGGGAGCAGAGAGGGAGGGAGGCAGGGAGCTGGGAGGGAGGGAGGGAGGGAGGCAGGGAGCAAGGGAGGCAGGGAGCAAGGGAGGCAGGGAGCAAGGGGGGAGGGAGGGAGGCAGGCAGGGAGGGTGGGAGGAAGCAAGCAAGCAGGGAGGTAGGGAGGAGGGAAGCAGGGGGGGGGAGGCAGAGGGGAGGGAGGGAGCAGGGAGGGAGAGAGGAGGGAGGGAGGCAGTACTTTGATCCATTATATTACATGAAGGTTTATAGTGATATCTCCTATAGGTCATATTATTAAGGATTACTTAATACGGGAGTTTTATATCATTATGATTAAGGTCATTATGTTATATCTCTTATGTATCATAAAATATATTTGGGAAATTTGGTCACAAAAGTCGATTTAGAGTGTAACATAACATAGCATATAACATAACATAGCATATAACATAACATAGCATATAACATAACATAGCATATAACATAACATAAACCGTAGCGTAGAGTATTGTAACACAACACAACGTCTTCCTCGTTATCATTTGGTATTTGGTGTTATGTACCGTGTATGTTGTTATGTACCGTGTATGTTGTTTGTTATGTACCGTGTATGTTGTTATGTACCGTGTATGTTGTTTGTTATGTACCGTGTATGTTGTTTATGTGCCGTGTATGTTGTTTGTTATGTACCGTGTATGTTGTTATGTACCGTATATGTTGTTATGTACCGTGTATATTGTTTGTTATGTACCGTGTATGTTGTTATGTGCCGTGTATGTTGTTATGTGCCGTGTATGTTGTTATGTGCCGTGTATGTTGTTATGTGCCGTGTATGTTGTTATGTACCGTGTATGTTGTTTGTTATGTACCGTGTATGTTGTTATGTGCCGTGTATGTTGTTATGTACCGTGTATGTTGTTTGTTATGTACCGTGTATGTTGTTATGTGCCGTGTATGTTGTTATGTACCGTGTATATTATTATGTACCGTGTATGTTGTTATGTACCGTGTTTGTTGTTATGTGCCGTGTATGTTGTTTGTTATGTACCGTGTATATTGTTTGTTATGTACCGTGTATGTTGTTATGTACCGTGTATGTTGTTCGCAATGTACCGTGTATGTTGTTATGTACCGTGTATGTTGTTATGTACCGTGTATGTTGTTATGTACCGTGTTTGTTGTTATGTACCGTGTATGTTGTTTGTAATGTACCGTGTATGTTGTTATGTACCGTGTATGTTGTTATGTACCGTGTATGTTGTTTGTAATGTACCGTGTATGTTGTTATGTACCGTGTATGTTGTTATGTACCGTGTTTGTTGTTATGTGCCGTGTATGTTTGTTATGTACCGTGTATGTTGTTATGTACCGTGTATGTTATGTACCGTGTATGTTGTTATGTACCGTGTATGTTGTTATGTACCGTGTATGTTGTTATGTACCGTGTATGTTGTTATGTACCGTGTATGTTGTTATGTACCGTGTATGTTGTTATGTACCGTGTATGTTGTTATGTACCGTGTATGTTGTTATGTACCGTGTATGTTGTTATGTACCGTGTATGTTGTTATGTACCGTGTATGTTGTTATGTACCGTGTATGTTGTTATGTACCGTGTATGTTGTTATGTACCGTGTATGTTGTTATGTACCGTGTATGTTGTTATGTACCGTGTATGTTGTTATGTACCGTGTATGTTGTTATGTACCGTGTATGTTGTTATGTACCGTGTATGTTGTTATGTACCGTGTATGTTGTTTGTTATGTACCGTGTATGTTGTTATGTACCGTGTATGTTGTTATGTACCGTGTATGTTGTTATGTACCGTGTATGTTGTTATGTACCGTGTATGTTGTTATGTACCGTGTTGTTATGTACCGTGTATGTTGTTATGTACCGTGTATGTTGTTATGTACCGTGTATGTTGTTATGTACCGTGTATGTTGTTATGTGCCGTGTATGTTGTTATGTACCGTGTATGTTGTTATGTACCGTGTATGTTGTTATGTACCGTGTATGTTGTTATGTACCGTGTATGTTGTTATGTACCGTGTATATTGTTTGTTATGTACCGTGTATGTTGTTATGTACCGTGTATGTTGTTATGTACCGTGTATATTGTTTGTTATGTACCGTGTATGTTGTTATGTACCGTGTATGTTGTTATGTACCGTGTTTGTTGTTATGTACCGTGTTTGTTGTTTGTTATGTACCGTGTATGTTGTTATGTACCGTGTATGTTGTTATGTACCGTGTATGTTATGTACCGTGTATGTTGTTATGTACCGTGTATGTTGTTTGTTATGTACCGTGTATGGTGTTTATGTACCATGTATGTTGTTTGTTATGTGCCGTGTATGTTGTTATGTACCGTGTATGTTGTTATGTACCGTGTATGTTGTTTGTTATGTACCGTGTATGTTGTTATGTACCGTGTATGTTGTTATGTACCGTGTATGTTGTTTGTTATGTGCCGTGTATGTTGTTATGTACCGTGTATGTTGTTATGTACCGTGTATGTTGTTTGTTATGTACCGTGTATGTTGTTATGTACCGTGTATGTTGTTATGTACCGTGTATGTTGTTTGTTATGTACCGTGTATGTTGTTATGTGCCGTGTATGTTGTTATGTACCGTGTATGTTGTTTGTTATGTGCCGTGTATGTTGTTATGTACCGTGTATGTTGTTTATGTACCGTGTATGGTGTTACGTACCGTGTATGTTGTTACGTACCGTGTATGTTGTTATGTACCGTGTATGGTGTTATGTACCGTGTATGTTGTTTGTTATGTACCGTGTATGTTGTTATGTACCGTGTATGTTGTTATGTACCGTGTATGTTGTTTGTTATGTACCGTGTATGGTGTTATGTACCGTGTATGTTGTTTGTTATGTACCGTGTATGTTGTTATGTACCGTGTATGTTGTTATGTACCGTGTATGTTGTTATGTACCGTGTATGTTGTTTGTTATGTGCCGTGTATGTTGTTATGTACCGTGTATGTTGTTATGTACCGTGTATATTGTTTGTTATGTACCGTGTATGTTGTTTGCAATGTACCGTGTATGTTGTTATGTACCGTGTATGTTGTTATGTACCGTGTATGTTGTTATGTACCGTGTATGTTGTTATGTACCGTGTTTGTTGTTATGTACCGTGTTTGTTGTTTGTTATGTACCGTGTATGTTGTTATGTACCGTGTATGTTGTTTGTTATGTACCGTGTATGTTGTTATGTACCGTGTATGTTGTTATGTGCCGTGTATGTTGTTATGTACCGTGTATGTTGTTATGTGCCGTGTATGTTGTTTGTTATGTACCGTGTATGTTGTTATGTGCCGTGTATGTTGTTATGTGCCGTGTATGTTGTTATGTACCGTGTATGTTGTTATGTGCCGTGAATGTTGTTTGTTATGTGCCGTGTATGTTGTTATGTACCGTGTATGTTGTTTGTTATGTACCGTGTATGTTGTTCTGTACCGTGTATATTGTTTATGTACCGTGTATGTTGTTATGTACCGTGTATGTTGTTATGTACCGTGTATGTTGTTTGTTATGTGCCGTGTATGTTGTTATGTACCGTGTATGTTGTTATGTACCGTGTATGTTGTTATGTACCGTGTATGTTGTTTGTTATGTACCGTGTATGTTGTTATGTACCGTGTATGTTGTTATGTACCGTGTATGTTGTTATGTACCGTGTATGTTGTTTATGTACCGTGTATGTTGTTTGTTATGTGCCGTGTATGTTGTTATGTACCGTGTATGTTGTTATGTACCGTGTATGTTGTTATGTACCGTGTATGTTGTTATGTACCGTGTATGTTGTTGTTATGTACCGTGTATGTTGTTATGTACCGTGTATGTTGTTTGTTATGTGCCGTGTATGTTGTTATGTACCGTGTATGTTGTTTGCAATATCTTTCATTAATTTTTATCTTTGCAGGTTGGTCTATGCTGAGGTCGGCATCTCTATGGTCGGGTCCTAAGATCATTACTCAAGAGGTACATGACGATTTGTTACCAGGTGTGAGTCAGTACGAGGTGTATAACCAGGTGTGAGTCAGTACCAGGAGTATAACCAGGTGTGAGTCAGTACTAGGTGTATAACCAGGTGTGAGTCAGTACGAGGTGTATAACCAGGTGTGAGTCAGTACCAGGAGTATAACCAGGTGTGAGTCAGTACGAGGTGTATATCCAGGCGTGAGTCAGTACGAGGTGTATAACCAGGTGTGAGTCAGTACCAGGAGTATAACCAGGTGTGAGTCAGTACTAGGTGTATATCCAGGTGTGAGTCAGTACGAGGTGTATATCCAGGTGTGAGTCAGTACTAGGAGTATAACCAGGTGTGAGTCAGTACGAGGTGTATATCCAGGTGTGAGTCAGTACTAGGTGTATATCCAGGTGTGAGTCAGTACGAGGTGTATATCCAGGTGTGAGTCAGTACTAGGAGTATAACCAGGTGTGAGTCAGTACGAGGTGTATATCCAGGTGTGAGTCAGTACGAGGTGTATATCCAGGTGTGAGTCAGTACTAGGAGTATAACCAGGTGTGAGTCAGTACGAGGTGTATATCCAGGTGTGAGTCAGTACTAGGAGTATAACCAGGTGTGAGTCAGTACGAGGTGTATATCCAGGTGTGAGTCAGTACGAGGTGTATATCCAGGTGTGAGTCAGTACGAGGTGTATATCCAGGTGTGAGTCAGTACGAGGTGTATATCCAGGTGTGAGTCAGTACTAGGAGTATAACCAGGTGTGAGTCAGTACGAGGTGTATATCCAGGTGTGAGTCAGTACGAGGTGTATATCCAGGTGTGAGTCAGTACGAGGTGTATATCCAGGTGTGAGTCAGTACGAGGTGTATATCCAGGTGTGAGTCAGTACTAGGAGTATAACCAGGTGTGAGTCAGTACGAGGTGTATATCCAGGTGTGAGTCAGTACCAGGAGTATAACCAGGTGTGAGTCAGTACCAGGAGTATAACCAGGTGTGAGTCAGTACCAGGAGTATAACCAGGTGTGAGTCAGTACTAGGAGTATAACCAGGTGTGAGTCAGTACCAGGAGTATAACCAGGTGTGAGTCAGTACTAGGTGTATATCCAGGTGTGAGTCAGTACGAGGTGTATATCCAGGTGTGAGTCAGTACTAGGAGTATAACCAGGTGTGAGTCAGTACGAGGTGTATATCCAGGTGTGAGTCAGTACGAGGTGTATATCCAGGTGTGAGTCAGTACGAGGTGTATATCCAGGTGTGAGTCAGTACCAGGAGTATAACCAGGTGTGAGTCAGTACTAGGAGTATAACCAGGTGTGAGTCAGTACTAGGAGTATAACCAGGTGTGAGTCAGTACGAGGTGTATATCCAGGTGTGAGTCAGTACTAGGAGTATAACCAGGTGTGAGTCAGTACGAGGTGTATATCCAGGTGTGAGTCAGTACTAGGAGTATAACCAGGTGTGAGTCAGTACGAGGTGTATATCCAGGTGTGAGTCAGTAAATGCTTATGATATATCCAACATTATTTCTCAACTTCGCTGTTTTATAATACTTAGTACCATTGTTGCTGCATTATCATCGTATACAGTGTGATTTTGCAACATATTGTACACACCTTATTGCAACATATTGTAGCCTCATTGCAACATATTGTACCCTCATTGCAACGTATTATATTATCAGGTTGCAACATATCCTCTTGTTTTGCCACTTCCCTTGTAATTTATTAACATTTCTCGCCATTTGTAACAATTTGCATCGTTATTGCAACATACTCTTCCATTTTGCAACATCACCTGTTATTTGACGATACCTGTATTGTTAGACATTATCTCGCAATATCTTACAATATCCACCAATTACCTCTCACTATCTCCCCCTATCTCCCTCACTATCTCCCCTTATCTCCCTCACTATCTCCCCCTATCTCCCTCACTATATCCCCCTATCTCCCTCAGCATCTTACCCTCACATCAATAATCCACAGTCAACACTCTGCCCTTGTCGTGATTAATAGAACCCTCCCTCCCTCCCTCCCTCCCTCCGTTCCTCCCTCCGTTCCTCCCTCCCTCAGTCCCTCCCTCCCTCCCTCCCTCTCTCCATCCATCCCTCCCTCCATCCATCCCTCCCTCCCTCCCTCCCCCCCCCCCCCCCACCAACTAACGCTTCACCTGTGTTCTATTAACCTGCTGAGAGACGCGACCTGAAATGAGGACAAGATGTGTTGGGGTAGAGGAGGGGGGAGGAGATGAGGATGCTGTGGAGGTGGGAGGAGATGAGGATGCTGTGGAGGGGGAGGAGATGAGGATGCTGTGGAGGTGGGAGGAGATGAGGATGCTGTGGAGGTGGGAGGAGATGAGGATGGTGTGGAGGGGGTACGAGATGAGGATGCTGTGGAGGTGGGAGGAGATGAGGATGGTGTGGAGGGGGTAGGAGAGGAGGATGCTGTGGAGGTGGGGAAGGTAGTGAGGTGAGGAAGATGTTATTAGGTAGGGGAGAGGTGTGGTAGGGGAGAGAAGGTGTGGTAGGGGAGAGGTGTGGTAGGGGAGAGGTGTGGTAGGGGAGAGAGGGTGTGGTAGGGGAGAGGAGGTGTGGTAGGGAGAGGAGGTGTGGTAGGGGAGAGGAGGTGTGGTAGGGGAGAGGAGGTGTGGTAGGGGAGAGAGGGTGTGGTAGGAGAGAGGTGTGGTAGGGGAGAGGTGTGGTAGGGGAGAGGGTGTGGTAGGGGAGAGGAGGTGTGGTAGGGGAGAGGAGGTGTGGTAGGGGAGAGAAGGTGTGGTAGGGGAGAGAAGGTGTGGTAGGGGAGAGGAGGTGTGGTATGGGAGGGTGTAGGGGAGAGGTGTGGTAGGGGAGAGAGGGTGTGGTAGGGGAGAGGAGGTGTGGTAGGGGAGAGGAGGTGTGGTAGGGGAGAGGTGTGGTAGGGGAGAGGAGGTGTGGTAGGGGAGAGGTGTGGTAGGGGAGAGAGGGTGTGGTAGGGGAGAGAAGGTGTGGTAGGGGAGAGGTGTGGTAGGGGAGGTGTGGTAGGGGAGAGAAGGTGTGGTAGGGGAGAGGGTGTGGTAGGGGAGAGAAGGTGTGGTAGGGGAGAGGTGTGGTAGGGGAGAGGTGTGGTAGGGGAGAGGAGGTGTGGTAGGGGAGAGGAGGTGTGGTAGGGGAGAGAGGTGTGGTAGGGGAGAGAAGGTGTGGTAGGGGAGAGGTGTGGTAGGGGAGAGAGGGTGTGGTAAGGGAGAGGAGGTGTGGTAGGGGAGAGGAGGTGTGGTAGGGGAGAGGTGTGGTAGGGGAGAGGAGGTGTGGTAGGGGAGAGGTGTGGTAGGGGAGAGAGGTGTGGTAGGGGAGAGGAGGTGTGGTAGGGGAGAGGAGGTGTGGTAGGGGAGAGGTGTGGTAGGGGAGAGAGGGTGTGGTAGGGGAGAGGAGGTGTGGTAGGGGAGAGGAGGTGTGGTAGGGGAGAGAAGGTGTGGTAGGGGAGAGAAGGTGTGGTAGGGGGGAGGAGGTGTGGTAGGGGAGAGGTGTGGTAGGAGAGAGAAGGTGTGGTAGGAGAGAGAAGGTGTGGTAGGGGAGAGGTGTGGTAGGGGAGAGAGGGTGTGGTCGGGGAGAGGAGGTGTGGTAGGGGAGAGAAGGTGTGGTAGGTGAGAGAAGGTGTGGTAGGTGAGAGAAGGTGTGGTAGGGGAGAGGAGGTGTGGTAGGGGAGAGAAGGTGTGGTAGGGGAGAGAAGGTGTGGTAGGGGAGAGAAGGTGTGGTATGGGAGAGGTGTGGTAGGGGAGAGGTGTGGTAGGTGAGAGAAGGTGTGGTAGGGGAGAGAAGGTGTGGTAGGGGAGAGAAGGTGTGGTAGGGGAGAGGAGGTGTGGTAGGGGAGAGTAGGAGAGTGGTGTGGTAGGGGAGAGAAGGTGTGGTAGGTGAGAGAAGGTGTGGTAGGGGAGAGGAGGTGTGGTAGGGGAGAGAAGGTGTGGTAGGGGAGAGAAGGTGTGGTAGGGGGGAGACGTGTGGTAGGAGAGTGGTGTGGTAGGGGAGAGAAGGTGTGGTAGGTGAGAGAAGGTGTGGTAGGGGAGAGGAGGTGTGGTAGGGGAGAGGAGGTGTGGTAGGTGAGAGAAGGTGTGGTAGGTGAGAGAAGGTGTGGTAGGTGAGAGAAGGTGTGGTAGGGGAGAGGAGGTGTGGTAGGGAAGAGAAGGTGTGGTAGGGGAGAGGTGTGGTAGGAGAGAGAAGGTGTGGTAGGGGAGAGAAGGTGTGGTAGGGGAGAGGAGGTGTGGTAGGGGAGAGGAGGTGTGGTAGGGGAGAGAAGGTGTGGTAGGGGAGAGAAGGTGTGGTAGGGGAGAGGAGGTGTGGTAGGGGAGAGGTGTGGTAGGAGAGAGAAGGTGTGGTAGGGGAGAGAAAGTGTGGTAGGGGAGAGAAGGTGTGGTAGGGGAGAGGAGGTGTGGTAGGGGAGAGAAGGTGTGGTAGGGGAGAGAGGTGTGGTAGGGGAGAGAAGGTGTGGTAGGGGAGAGGAGGTGTGGTAGGGGAGAGAAGGTGTGGTAGGGGAGAGGTGTGGTAGGGGAGAGGTGTGGTAGGGGAGAGGTGTGGTAGGAGAGAGAAGGTGTGGTAGGGGAGAGGAGGTGTGGTAGGGGAGAGGAGGTGTGGTAGGGGAGAGAAGGTGTGGTAGGGGAGAGAAGGTGTGGTAGGGGTGAGGTGAGGTAGGGGAGAGAAGGTGTGGTAGGGGGGAGGTGTGTTAGGGGAGAGGAGGTGTGGTAGGGGAGAGAAGGTGTGGTAGGGGGGAGACGTGTGGTAGGAGAGTGGTGTGGTAGGGGAGAGAAGGTGTGGTAGGTGAGAGAAGGTGTGGTAGGGGAGAGAAGGTGTGGTAGGGGGGAGAAGGTGTGGTAGGGGAGAGAAGGTGTGGTAGGGGAGAGGTGTGGTAGGTGAGAGGAGGTGTGGTAGCGGAGAGGTGTGGTAGGGGAGAGGTGTGGTAGGTGAGAGGAGGTGTGGTAGGAGAGTGGTGTGGTAGGGGAGAGAAGGTGTGGTAGGTGAGAGAAGGTGTGGTAGGGGAGAGAAGGTGTGGTAGGGGAGAGAAGGTGTGGTAGGGGAGAGAAGGTGTGGTAGGGGAGAGAAGGTGTGGTAGGGGGGAGAAGGTGTGGTAGGGGGGAGGTGTGGTAGGGGGGAGGTGTGTTAGGGGAGAGAAGGTGTGGTAGGGGAGAGAGGGTGTGGTAGGGGAGAGAAGGTGTGGTAGGGGAGAGAAGGTGTGGTAGGGGGGAGACGTGTGGTAGGAGAGTGGTGTGGTAGGGGAGAGAAGGTGTGGTAGGGGAGAGAAGGTGTGGTAGGTGAGAGAAGGTGTGGTAGGTGAGAGAAGGTGTGGTAGGGGAGAGGTGTGGTAGGGGGGAGACGTGTGGTAGGAGAGTGGTGTGGTAGGGGAGAGAAGGTGTGGTAGGTGAGAGAAGGTGTGGTAGGTGAGAGAAGGTGTGGTAGGGGAGAGAAGGTGTGGTAGGGGAGAGAAGGTGTGTTAGGGGAGAGAAGGTGTGGTAGGGGAGAGAAGGTGTGGTAGGGGGGAGGTGTGGTAGGGGAGAGGTGTGGTAGGGGAGAGAAGGTGTGGTAGGGGGAGAAGGTGTGGTAGGGGGGAGGTGTGGTAGGGGGGAGGTGTGTTAGGGGAGAGAAGGTGTGGTATGGGAGAGGTGTGGTAGGGGAGAGAAGGTGTGGTAGGGGAAAGGTGTGGTATGGATGAGGTGTGGTAGGGGAGAGAAGGTGTGGTAGGGGAGAGAAGGTGTGGTAGGGGAGAGGAGGTGTGGTAGGGGAGAGAAGGTGTGGTAGGGGAGAGGTGTGGTAGGAGAGAGAAGGTGTGGTAGTGGAGAGGAGGTGTGGTAGGGGAGAGAGGGTGTGGTCGGGAAGAAAAGGTGTGGTATGGGTGAGGTGTGGTAGGGGAGAGAAGGTGTGGTAGGGGGGAGACGTGTGGTAGGGGAGAGAAGGTGTGGTAGGGGAGAGAAGGTGTGGTAGGGGAGAGGAGGTGTGGTAGGGGAGAGAAGGTGTGGTAGGGGAGAGGTGTGGTAGGGGAGAGAAGGTGTGGTAGGGGAGAGAAGGTGTGGTAGGGGAGAGGTGTGGTAGGGGAGAGAAGGTGTGGTAGGGAAGAAAAGGTGTGGTAGGGGAGAGAAGGTGTGGTAGGGGAGAGAAGGTGTGGTAGGGGAGAGAAGGTGTGGTAGGGGGAGGTGTGTTAGGGGAGAGAAGGTGTGGTAGGGGAGAGAAGGTGTGGTAGGGGGGAGACGTGTGGTAGGAGAGTGGTGTGGTAGGGGAGAGAAGGTGTGGTAGGGGAGAGGAGGTGTGGTAGGGGAGAGAAGGTGTGGTAGGGGGGAGGTGTGTTAGGGGAGAGAAGGTGTGGTAGGGGAGAGAAGGTGTGGTAGGGGGGAGACGTGTGGTAGGAGAGTGGTGTGGTAGGGGAGAGAAGGTGTGGTAGGGGAGAGAAGGTGTGGTAGGGGAGAGAAGGTGTGGTAGGGGAGAGAAGGTGTGGTAGGGGAGAGAAGGTGTGGTAGGTGAGAGAAGGTGTGGTAGGGGAGAGAAGGTGTGGTAGGGGAGAGAAGGTGTGGTAGGGGAGAGGAGGTGTGGTAGGGGAGAGAAGGTGTGGTAGGGGAGAGAAGGTGTGGTAGGTGAGAGAAGGTGTGGTAGGGGAGAGAAGGTGTGGTAGGTGAGAGGAGGTGTGGTAGGGGAGAGAAGGTGTGGTAAGGGAGGAGGAATAATGAAGTAGAGGAAGATTGGACGAGGTTGAAGACATTGTTGTGATGGTAATTATGGAGGAACTCTGGCGCTCCTCCTGACCATAGTGGTGGATAACCGGTATGGCACCCTACACCCAGAGCAACACCCTACACCCAGAGCAACACCCTACACCCAGAGCAACACCCTACACCCAGAGCAGGAGCAACACCCTACACCCAGAGCAACACCCTACACCCAGAGCAGCACCCTACACCCAGAGCAGGAGCAACACCCTACACCCAGAGCAACAACCCTACACCCAGAGCAGGAGCAACACCCTACACCCAGAGCAACACCCTACACCCAGAGCAGGAGCAACACCCTACACCCAGAGCAACACCCTACACCCAGAGCAGGAGCAACACCCTACACCCAGAGCAACACCCTACACCCAGAGCAACACCCTACACCCAGAGCAACACCCTACACCCAGAGCAACACCCTACACCCAGAGCAGGAGCAACACCCTACACCCAGAGCAACACCCTACACCCAGAGCAGGAGCAACACCCTACACCCAGAGCAACACCCTACACCCAGAGCAACAACCCTACACCCAGAGCAAGCAACACCCTACAGAACAACCCAGAGCAAGCAACACCCTACACCCAGAGCAACACCCTACACCCAGAGCAACAACACCCTACACCAACACAAACACCCAGAGCAACACCCTACACCCAGAGCAACACCCACAACAACACCCTACACCCAGAGCAGGAGCAACACCCTACACCCAGAGCAACACCCTACACCCAGAGCAACACCCTACACCCAGAGCAACAACACCCAGAGCAACACCCTACACCCAGAGCAACACCCTACACCCAGAGCAACACCCTACACCCAGAGCAACACCCTACACCCAGAGCAGGAGCAACACCCTACACCCAGAGCTACAGCAACAACCCAGAGCAGGAGCAACACCCTACACCCAGAGCAACACCCTACACCCAGAGCAACAACACCCTACACCCAGAGCAACACCCTACACCCAGAGCAACACCCTACACCCAGAGCAACACCCTACACCCAGAGCAACACCCTACACCCAGAGCAACACCCTACACCCAGAGCAGCACGAACACCCTACACCCAGAGCAACACCCTACACCCAGAGCAACAACCCAGAGCAACACCCTACACCCAGAGCAAACACCCTACACCCAGAGCAACACCCTACACCCAGAGCAGGAGCAACACCCTACACCCAGAGCAACACCCTACACCCACACCCAGAGCAACACCCAACACCCAGAGCAACACCCTACACCGCAGGAGCAACACCTACACCCAGACAACACCCTACACCCAGAGCAGGAGCAACACCCTACACCCAGAGCAACACCCTACACCCAGAGCAACACCCTACACCCAGAGCAAGCAACACCCTACACCCAGAGCATGACCCAGAGCAACACCCTACACCCAGAGCAACACCCTACACCCAGAGCAACACCCTACACCCAGAGCAGGAGCAACACCCTACACCCAGAGCAACACCCTACACCCAGAGCAACACCCTACACCCAGAGCAGGAGCAACACCCTACACCCAGAGCAACACCCTACACCCAGAGCAACACCCTACACCCAGAGCAACACCCTACACCCAGAGCAGGAGCAACACCCTACACCCAGAGCAACACCCTACACCCAGAGCAACACCCTACACCCAGAGCAACACCCTACACCCAGAGCAACACCCTACACCCAGAGCAGGAGCAACACCCTACACCCAGAGCAACACCCTACACCCAGAGCAACACCCTACACCCAGAGCAACACCTACACCCAGAGCAGGAGCAACACCCTACACCCAGAGCAACACCCTACACCCAGAGCAACACCCTACACCCAGAGCAGGAGCAACACCCTACACCCAGAGCAACACCCTACACCCAGAGCAGGAGCAACACCCTACACCCAGAGCAACACCCTACACCCAGAGCACACCCTACACCCAGAGCAGACACACCTACACCCAGAGCAACACCCTACACCCAGAGCAACACCCTACACCCAGAGCAACACCCTACACCCAGAGCAACACCCTACACCCAGCAGAGCAACACCCTACACCCAGAGCAACACCTAACCAAGCAACACCCTACACCCAGAGCAACACCCTACACCCAGAGCATGACAACACCCTACACCCAGAGCAACACCCTACACCCAGAGCAACACCCTACACCCAGAGCAGGAGCAACACCCTACACCCAGAGCAACACCCTACACCCAGAGCAGGAGCAACACCCTACACCCAGAGCAACACCCTACACCCAGAGCAACACCCTACACCCAGAGCAACACCCTACACCCAGAGCAACACCCTACACCCAGAGCAACACCCTACACCCAGAGCAACACCCTACACCCAGAGCAACACCCTACACCCAGAGCAACACCCTACACCCAGAGCAACACCCTACACCCAGAGCAACACCCTACACCCAGAGCAACACCCTACACCCAGAGCAACACCCTACACCCAGAGCAACACCCTACACCCAGAGCAGGAGCAACACCCTACACCCAGAGCAACACCCTACACCCAGAGCAGGAGCAACACCCTACACCCAGAGCAACACCCTACACCCAGAGCAACACCCTACACCCAGAGCAGGAGCAACACCCTACACCCAGAGCAGGAGCAACACCCTACACCCAGAGCAACACCCTACACCCAGAGCAACACCCTATACCCAGAGCAACACCCTACACCCAGAGCAGGAGCAACACCCTACACCCAGAGCAACACCCTACACCCAGAGCAACACCCTACACCCAGAGCAACAGCCTACACCCAGAGCAGGTTAGGTTAGGTTAGGAGGAAGGTAATAAGGGGTGTTTTACACAAATGGTCACATGTTATGATGGCGTTCATGTCTACGGATCTCACCTGCATCATCCCCTGCCTACCTGAGGAGAGAGAGAGAGAGAGAGAGAGAGAGTCTATAGCCCTATACAGTGGACACGGTGAAGATAATTAGATCATAATTTATGAAATCACACACACACACACACACACACGACTGTTACTGCCTTACAGGTGTTCATGAGTCAAACGTTGGCTCGGAATCGTCACAATCTCCTCCAGCTCACGGCTCCCCGGCAGGTATTTCAGAGCCTTTGTCGTGCGCTAAGAAGCTTAAAGACTTTGTGTAATTTGCTGGTAAGAGTTTGTGCTTCTCTGAACAACTGATGGTGTGTGTGTGTGTGTGTGTGTGCGCGCGCGCACAAACATACACATAGGGTGGTGAAATGCGTCTAGTGTGGCAGCATTATGTTTGTGTTTAGCTGCAAGCACTGCTTGCTTCCTCTCGCTATTAGCTGCCGCCACTGGCCAGCCCTCGTGGCAAACAGGGAAGCACCTTGCATAAGTCTTCTCCTGCCAGTACACAGCCTCCTCACCTTTAAGACTCCTGCTGTATCTCCTCGTGGCAACACGCGGTAACTGGGTGCCTCGTGGGCCCAGGCTCGACCAGCAGGGGATCTCGGAGTAGCAGTGGGCCCTAGAGGGATGGCGCATCGACTCACTGGCATGTGGACACGTCCTGGCGCCTACCAACCACCGCCCCGTTGCCTTGTGGATTAACCTCGGCAGGTATAAGGCTACGGGAGTGAACCCCAGCGAATAATCTGCGGTGGAGCCCCTGCATAAGGCAGACATGCTTAAAGAGTTCCAACAAGACCCCAACGACGGTGTAGTCGGAAGAGGTGACCACCATGGAAACCCAACGACTACACCGGTGGACGGAGACAATGCCTGATGGACAGGCTACTGAGGAGAAACGCAACAAAGTGGGCTATGGCAGTCCATCGCAACACCTGTCTCTCCCCAGTCGTTGCAACACTTGCACCACTGGATCAGGAAAAGGAAGAGCGAAGACGTGTGGTTGCAGCCTGCACTCCTGCCTCACCACATAAATCAACGCACGCACAGCCATCACTCGGCTCATCATACCATTTGTCATCATCAAACCCCTTATACCCCCAAAAGTCCTATGGCGACAGACGAGTGGCGACGGGGACAGGGAGAGATGACTGCCGGGAGTCTCTAGTCACAACTCGGCACATGGGCGGCACAAATAACATGGTCGTTTATAAACTGGGATTTAGGCAGCAGTGCAATCCGGTCCTGCCTGTGTGACTGAGCAGCCGTTTACGAGGAGCCACTCTGCTCACCCCACACGAGGAGGGGGCTAGAAAAGGTACCCTAAACATAGCCTGCCTAAAACCCAACCTGACTGGGCAACCACACCCAGTAAGTTCATCTTTATGCGGTCAAAAACACAATAAAAAAATCACAGATCCAAACAAAACCAAAGTATACAACCTCTTATGGTCGCTGCATGTAATGTCAGGACCCTTCTGGATACTGGCACAAATGAGCGTCCTGAAAGAAGAACTGCCCTTGTGGCAAAAGAGATGGCTAGGTATAACATCGATATAGCAGCCATCAGTGAGTCCCAGCTCCCAGATGAGGGCCAACTCACAGAACGGGGTCTGGCTTTCATCTTCTTTTGGAAGAGTAAGCCTGCTACGGAGAGAAGCCGCATTTATGGAGTTGGATTTGCCATCCACCAACGCCTCCTACACAGGGTAACTGAAATGCCTATTGGGATTAACGAGCGCCTCATGACGCTTCGAGTCCCACTGAATCACTCACGTCTTTTTCAACAGTGCATGCGCCCCAACACTGGATACAGAGAATAACATCAAGGAAGCCTTTTACGCCGACCTCGAGAGAGTGCTAACTTCTGTCCCCAGAGAAGTCAAGGTTGTGCTTCTTGGCGACTTCAATGCCAGAGTTGGCAGAGATGCTGACATTTGGCAAGGAACCAGAGAGAGAAATAGCCTAGGCAGGTGTAATCACAATGACTTACTCCTTCTCAGCAAGTGTGCTGCTCATAGCCTCACTCACCAATATCTTGTTTAGGCAGGCCGACAAGTTCAAGGGATCGTGGCAACACCCATGATCCAAACACTGGCATCTCATTGACTACATCATTGTCAACATTTATAAGAACAAGGGAGACCGATCAGACTGTGGCAACTACTGTGGGATCTCGCTGCTCTCCGTAGCTGGCACGATTATCGCTTGAGTCCTCCTAAACAGACTTCTTCCTGAGGCGGAAAACTTCCTCCCAGAATCTCTATGTGGTTTTAGACCATCACGTGGCACCACTGATATGATCTTTGCTGCCCGCCAGATACAGGAAAAGTGCAGAGAACAGCGTCGTGACCTGTACATGGCTTTCATCGGCCTAACCAAGGCCTTCGACTTGGTCAACAGGGAAGCCTCTGGTGGACCCTCAGCCGTTTTTGCTGCCCACCAAAATTCATCGCCATTGTGAGGCGATTCTACGATGGCATGAACGGCAGTGTCCTGCACAACGGCACCCAGTCAGAGTTCTTCCCCATCCAAACAGGGTGTGTACTGGCACCAACTCTCTTTTCCATCTTCTTGGCTGCCTTCCTTACTCGTGCCAGTGCCAATTTAGCCAGCGGGGTGAACTTCGAGTACCGGGTGATGGGGGATCTATTCAACATAAGATAACTCCAGACAAGAACAAAGGTGTCGGCAGCTTCCATTACTGAACTTCAGTATGCAGACGACCTCACCCTTGTTGCTCACACTGAACACGACCTACAGGAGATCCTGAACACCTTTGCAGACGCGTATGCACACTTCGGCCTTGAGGTGAATGTACGTAAGACTCAGATTCTCTTTCAACCTGCCCCTGGTTCAGACACACCTCCACCATCCATCCAGCTTAACGGTACTAGACTATCTAATGTTGACCACTTTCGGTATTTCGGCTCCCACCTGTCCACCACCACTGACATCGATGAAGAGATTCAGCATCGGATCAGATGTGCATATCAAGCCTTGGGCTGACTCCGAAACCGTGTCTTCAGCTGTAGGGAGTTGAAATTTTCTACAAAGCTGCACGTATATCGAGCAGTGGTCCTGCCCACCCTACTATAAGGCAGTGGGACATGGGTCAACATACAGGAGGCACCTAAAGGCATTTGAAAACTTTCACCAACGTAGTCTATGTTCCATCCTCCGAGTTCGCTGGGAAGACAAGAGAACAAATGCCAGTATTCTCGCTGACACCAACTGTTGGAGCATCGAGGCTACCATTATCCATGAACAACTACGTTGGACTGGCCATGTTACCCGCATGGACGACAGTAGACTATCAAAGCAGCGACTTTACAGTCACCTAACAATAGTAAACGTAACGCTGACGGGCAACTGAAAAGATATAAGGATAGTCTTAAGACAAACCTGAAATGGTGCCAAATCGACCCCTCACCACATCGAAACGCTTGGAGAAGCACCACACGAGAAGGTGTCTATACTTTCGAGTTAGCCCCACTTCAAACTGAGGCCGACAAACGCCAACGTCGGAAAGACGCTGCCACAGCCCCTCCCACAGTAGATGGAGCCCTCCACATGTGCAACGAATGTAGAAGACGCTGCGGGTCCCGTATCGGCCTCTTTAGTCACCTCAAAACTCACTAACCTAGGTGACATCCTTAATAACTCATATCATTGTATCATAGCTGGATGATCGTCCTACTCGATTCCGCAAAGTAGTAGTGTGTGTTTGTGTGTGACGAAATTATGCCAATGGTAAAAATTTGTTGGTGAAATTTGGAATCACCTGAAGATTAACAATTCTTACCTAACCTAACCTAACCACCCGAACGCTAACCTAACCTAACCACCCGAACGCTAACCTAACCTAACCTAAAGACAACCAACAAAGGGTATTGGGGATTACCAACTATTGAATCTCTCTCAGACACAACTTTCGTCAGGCTCTGTGGGATTAAGATTTACCTTTGGGCTTCTGTAGTCTGACCCTTGGCCTTTATTGTGAACCACTGCCCCTCCTCCCTTGGGCCTCTCACACTGGCCTCTTTCATTCCGATGTTTCCTCAATTTACATAATATAACAGTCAGTGTAAGTCAGCAGGAAGTCTACGATACCGATAGTAGTACATTTTGTTTTCATGCGTAAAACTCTCTAAAAATGATTATGGAACCCCTTAACCCAACCCAACCCAACCCAACCACACGAACGCTAACCTAACCTAACCTATGGTACATTTAAAGCGATAAATGAAAATTGTGATGTATATGACCAGAAATATAGTGAAAGAGGTGGAAAATTTGCGGTAAAGGATATAGATGGCAGAGGAAGGTGCGGTAATGGAGGTAGATGGCAGAGGAAGGTGCAGTAATGGAGGTAGATGGGTGAGGAAGGTGCGGTAATGGAGGTAGATGGCAGAGGAAGGTGCGGTAATGGAGGTAGATGGGTGAGGAAGGTGCGGTAATGGAGGTAGATGGGAAGGAAGGTGCGGTAATGGAGGTAGATGGGAAGGAAGGTGCGGTAATGGAGGTAGATGGGTGAGGAAGGTTCGGTAATGGAGGTAGATGGTAGAGGAGGGTTCAGTAATGGAGGTAGATGGGTGAGGAAGGTGCGGTAATGAAGGTAGATGGGTGAGGAAGGTGCGGTAATGGAGGTAGATGGTAGAGGAGGGTTCAGTAATGGAGGTAGATGGGAGAGGAAGGTGCGGGAATGGAGGTAGATGGGTGAGGAAGGTGCAGTAATGGAGGTAGATGGGAGAGGAAGGTGCGGTAATGGAGGTAGATGGGAGAGGAAGGTGCGGTAATGGAGGTAGATGGGTGAGGAAGGTGCGGTAATGAAGGTAGATGGGTGAGGAAGGTGCAGTAATGGAGGTAGATGGGAGAGGAAGGTGCGGTAATGGAGGTAGATGGTAGAGGAGGGTTCAGTAATGGAGGTAGATGGGTGAGGAAGGTGCAGTAATGGAGGTAGATGGGAGAGGAAGGTGCGGTAATGGAGGTAGATGGGAGAGGAAGGTGCGGTAATGGAGGTAGATGGGTGAGGAAGGTGCGGTAATGAAGGTAGATGGGTGAGGAAGGTGCAGTAATGGAGGTAGATGGGAGAGGAAGGTGCGGTAATGGAGGTAGATGGGAGAGGAATGTGCGATAATGTTGATTTGATTTTGCCGCTTACACTTTATTGTGCACCCCACACTCATCCTGTGAGCGGTGGCGCAAAATGATTACAAAATAGAGTTTATAACGGGTCATAATAATTAACCCCCGTTGTGAGGATATTATGGCACTGAATGTTACACGGTATTTCAATTACATTAATTATTTGTTTAGTTCTATACATAAAGGGTAACTTATTCACACCTGCGTGAGTACAGGCGTGTGAGGTAATATGTCTGGCCTCAAACTTTGTTATCATCTGCGTGAGAAGTATTCAAGCACATTGTGTGTTTGATTCTATACATGGGAACTGATATGGCTACTAAGTACAAAAAAGTGGATACAATCTTAATATGTCGGCTATCTTGCCATTAGAGATGAAGTGTTGTGCCATTTCACACACAGTGTGCTTAGACCTGTCCCTAAAAGGTTCTATCTTCACACAGTTGAGGACGTAGTGTTCAAGTGTGTGGCCATATGTCTGGCCACACACTTTACATTTAGTCTTGTTCACATCTGCTTGAGGAACATACTGCCAAAGGTACTTATATCCTAACCTTAACCTAGCGGTTGCAACATCTTGTAATCTAGTGATCTTGTTACTTGCTCCATATACATGTTTCACTTGATACATCTCATCATGGTAACCTATGGATCGACAAGTGCCTGTTTGCACTACTCTTCTTGCGTCAAACTCATCAATAAGTTCCTTCCTAATTACAGTTTTAAGGGTTCTTTTTGACAGACTTCGATTGTATTCAACGGTGTCTTTGTTAGATACTCCTACTCGCGTTTTCAATTTCGACTTTGCATAGCGGTAAAACGCCTTTGGGTTTGACTTGACCTCGCGTGCAACCAGCCTTTGGAACTCCTTTTCAGCCCTCCTACACTCTATCTTTGCTTGGTTTCTGGCTCTTGCATACATCCTCCTGTCTTGCTCATCGTTTGACCCAACCCACGTCTTGAATTTCTGGGTTTTCTTCTTAATTTTGTCGACCGCCGCATGGTTCATGTGTAGGGATCCCCTCGTATTCCTAGAAGCACTGGGTTTGGTCTTGGGTGTATATTTATCGATCAAATGGGTCATTTTACTAGTTATGATATTCAGCGTAGTGTCTGCGTTCTTGTACCTTAATAAGTCAGGCCAGTTGATACCCCTCATCTCTTCCCTCATCCCATTGTAATTTCCCTTGTAATATTTGCACCTTGGCCTGGCATTATCTTGAACTAGGTAACAGTTAAATCTGAATGACAACACTGTATGGTGACTGGTGCCAACTGGGGCAAGGTGTTCCAGTTTGGCCACCATACCCTCCTCGTTTGTTATGATGGGGTCAAGTGGCTTGGGTGTTTGCTCCCCTCTGTAATGTGTCGGGTCTCTCACATGTTGGAACAGAAAATTATCTCTCAGAGTTTCTACAAAAAGAGTAGCAGGATTATTCAAGTCATTCGGGGTGGACTCGCTTCTCCAGTCGATGTCACCATAGTTCAAGTCCCCCATGATAAGGAGGTGGCTGGGGTTGAGCATCGCCGCATTGTTTATTAAGGTTCTTAAGTTCCTTTGATTTAGTGGGCCACAGTTCGGGGATCTGTAGATACACCCGACGATAAGTAAGTCCCCTCCCTTTAATTTAATTTTACACCACTTGGACTCTTCAAAAACATCCTCTCCCTGTACCCTCGCCTGGCTGGCTCTAAGGTCTTGCCTAGCGTAGATAACCACACCCCTCCTGCAGGATTCTTGAGTTAGGTTCGTAAATGAGTCATATCCAGCAATACTGAACTCACATTCCTCTGGGTCGATTCTCCTGTTCTTGTACAACAGTTCTACAACTCCTACAATATCTGGTTGGTGTACTCTTAGTAGTGTTTCAAACTCCTCTCTCTTATCAAGGAACGTGTCAGTATTAGTGTGACATTCAAGCCAGAATTTGTTCTCGGTAACGTCTCTGCTCTTAGTAATAAACCCGCTCCACCCACATTCTCAGAAGCTGCAGCATTTGCTAAGTACACTGTATTTTGCAGGGTGTGGTTAAAAATGTCATTGTTTACACGGCGCTCGTTCCCTCCTGTCCAGTAGGCTGAGCTGGTGCCTCCTCCCGGGTGGGGGGTTGAGTGGGTGGAGGATGCACTGCTGCCCCCTGGCCCTGTGTCGGCACACTTGTTTCCACTACCCTCCCCCTGAGTATAACCCATGTACACCTGTCCCCGTTCCTCCTCGACTCCTCCCTCTTCTGCTTCAAGTCCTGCAGGAGCTTCTTGTGCTGTTCCCTCTGCATTACCGTGCGGTCTGGGTGAATAAATACATCCCGAAATGCCTCGCTCCTTGCTAAGTTTTTTGCCTGCCGAATAACTTGCCATTTTTCCTCCTCACTCCCTAGTGTGATCCTGAGGGGGCGAGGCTTAGCCCCCTGCTTTTGTCCCAGCCTCCTCACATCCTGAGGGGTTGCTGGAATCTTCAGAACCTCTGTGCAAATATTGTGAAACAGCACCTTGTCGTGTGTTTCCTTACTCACAGTTCCCTCTGCCTGGCTCTCTGGGACTCCAAAAACTATTACATTGTTCCTGCGCTGGAGCCGTTCCTGGTGTTCCTCCTCTCCCCTAACAGTAGGTCCGTTAATTTTCATTTCTTCGACACACTTTTTCAGAGTCCCAATCTGCTGTAGAACCTGCACTGATTCTGCATTACTCTCCGCCCCCCCCCCCCCCGTGGCCCTCCTAATACGTCAGCATAACTCCTCTTAGCAACCACCTCCATTCTATCAGCTACTTCCTCAGTCTTAGCAAGGATCTCTTTCCCAACTTGCTCCAGTTTGTCAACCAGCAGGGCTCCTGCTTCATCTATTTTCGTCCCTAGAGAACTCGTTCCCTTATGGATTGCAATCGCTTCATTCACCTTGACTATGCAGCCAGAGCAATACCAGCAACAGCCATCAAGCTTTACGGCAGTTAGTAACTTCCTAAACGTTGCATTAGTTCGGCCTGCATCCTCCATATCCGATGTCTCCCTGCAGTAATCACATATCAAGCTCATGGTTGTTGTTGTTGTGGGGGGGTTTGTATAAATCTACACCTATTTCAAAGAAAATAAAGAGAGAAAAAGTACTTAGCTACTCTCTGTTGCCTATGGAGTTGTATAATAAATGGCCTCCACCCTCCCCCAATAGCCATTCCTTCGCCAACATTTTATTACCTTAATATTAAATATCCTAATACATAAGTAGCTACCCTAGCTGTGTTGAGTTAGTTGAGCCGCAGATCTATGCGGCATTCAGTGACTGTAGCCTCATAGTCAATATCTGCGACTGTTGTGTAGGCCGCCCCTGAAGGGTGACGGCGACACTATACAAAATCGTCATTATACACTGGGAGCAGGAATTGTCACACCTGACTCTTACTTGGAAAGCTATGGCAGGAATAATCACTATTTCTAAGATCACACTGATGTAAGTATAGTAATAAAGACTTACATGGTCGGAGGGTGGAGGGTGGCTGGCACTTCCCGAGGTGTCTGTTACGTGTGGGCAGCGGCAACAGGCATAGAATAATTGGCCTACTGTCACTGACCCCATGGGCGGGAATCGCGAGACCGCTCGTTAAGTAGGCCTATCCCACACTGGCACCACCATCCGTCACCCCAAACACTTAATGCCGTAAAGGATAAGGAGAACTTTCAGTGGCAATGATTAGGGTGACGTCTGATATTCACCGACAAACTGTGAAATTCCTGCTCCTGCCTTCTGAGTATGTCCCCTCCAAAATCACGATAGATCACGAAGGACATATAATAACACCCAATCCTCGCCGCGCTGTATACCTACTACTACTAATAGTAATATTTGTAGTTCTTCTAAATTTGGCTTCCATCCTCCCCCAATAGCCACACTTTTGGCGCCATTTTATAACCTTAAAATTAACTATCCAAATACATAAGTAGCTACCCTGGCTGTTATGACTTAGTTAAGCCGCAGATCTATGCGGCATTCAGTGACTGTTGCCTCATAGTCAATATCTGCGACTGTTGTCGGCTTTGGGGCCGATGCTCTCGTTCCCCCGACATCCCTGACATCTCAACCAGGCTGAAACATAACTTCTGGGTTGCTGCTTCAGTTCAGATAACACCTCCGCGAGTCTGGCGTAGAAGCATCTTGCACTTGGTCCCATCCCACCAGAGGTTGTGAACACTAGAGGAGTGAAGCTGCCTTGATCAACTTTCTGAATTCTCTCCCCATATGTCCTAATCTTGTCGTTCTCGTTCCTCCTGTGTGCAGCATCGAGAGCTAAGTTACGGTGACATGCGGCCATGGGATAAAAAATCCTTATGTCAAAAAGGCTCGCTGTCCCCGCGTCCAGAATCTTCGACCACTGACGTCCACACGGGCTTCGTTGAATGTGTTTGAAGTCCTGTGACGGAGGTTCTCACCGTCCAATGGAAGGAGGGGCGGTTCCACCATGACGTCGTAGAAGATTTCCCTCAGTAGATTTGCTGTTAGATCCCTTACTTCGTCATGCCTCATACATACGAAGCCCCCTTTCTTGCACACCATGGCGTGGTCAATGCCATAAGATGAGCCGCACACGCATTGGGAGGGCAAACCTTCTAATGGCCTACCGTACCTTAGAGCAATGGCATCTGCGAATTCTTGTTTATTAAGGATGAAGCCTTTGCCCTTATCGGTAACGTTGTTAACCAGTTTTGAGTCGCCCACCTCCTGCGCTGTAGCTACTTTCCTTTTCACCTTCTCTGGCACTTGTTGCAACAGTTGTTGCAGTTTATCACTTTGGGTGTGCTGCCGCTCTGTCGTAATGGACAGTCGAATCTTGTTTAATTCGTTGGTATCCACCTGACTTGCTGCATTCTGATCTATTATGTGCTCAGTGAGAACTGCTGTGAGATTGACAGAGTTCTGGTGTTCTGTACGGGCAAGCTCCACTGGATTAGTCAATCCCATTCCTCTTAGTCACGGTGGTAGTGCAAGGAGTGACCTTCCTGCTGGGGTTAAGTAAAGGTTTTTCACTAGTGTTGTGATAAAAGCGACATTGACGGCTTCTTCCAGAGGGTGGAGGAAGGGTGCGATATCAGGGATAGTGCGCATCAGGTAATTCCAGCGATGCTTGACTCCATGGGTGAATGCCGCAAGAGCCGCCTGTGGCTCTGTTTTAGCAATATCAGACAGAGCTTGGATTTCCTTAATCCACTCATTCACCTTTCCCGTTACGTACTCGGTCTTGAAATCCTTCGTGCCAATTACTGCACCTAGATGTCTTTGGCCATCCTCTGGTATTTTGACCTCACTTCCACCGAACACCTCCATGGCCCGTTCATAGTGTTCTGGCTTCACAATGAGGAAGGACTTGCTAGAGTTTGGATGGTACCCTATTTGTGGACCTCGTGATGTTACCAAGTCCCACTACTTTTTGATGTCCTCCACTTTTCCTGCTCCCGTTAGGTCATCAGCGTACGCCACTTGCTTGACCTCGGTTGATTCATATTTTATTGTGTGTTGGAGCACGGACAGGCATAGTGAGTACATTGCCATTGCTGTCACTCGAAATCGAGTATGACGATCATTCAGCTTTGATACAATGATAAGAGTTATTAGCAATGTCACCTTCATTGGTGAGTTTTAATGTGACTTAAGAGGCCGATACGGGACCGGCAGAGTCGTCCATAGATGTGTCACATGTGGAGGGCTACAAGAGTACCGGAGGGGCGGTGGCAGCGTCTTTCCGGCGCTGGCGCCTCTCTGCCTCGGTTTGCAGTCAGACTAACTCGAAAGTATTGACACCTTCTCGTGTGGCGCTCCTCAAGGCGTTACAGTGCGGAGTAATCGTCTCCTAGGTGAGGGGGTCGATTTGGCACTTTTTCAGGTTTGTCTTAAGACTATCCTTATACCTTTTAAGTTGCCCGCCAGCATTACGTTTAATATTCATTAGGTGACTACAGTATAAAGTAGCTGTTTTGGCAGTCTACTGTCGTCCATGCGGGTAATATGGCCTGTCCAACTACAGTAGTTGTTCGATGCTCTTACATTTGGTTTCAGCGAGAATACTGGCAATTGTTTTCTTGTCTTCCCCGCGAACTGGGAGGATGGAACGTAGATTACGTTGGTGAAAATTTTCAAGTGCCTTGAAGTGTCTCCTGTAGGTGACCCATGTCTTGCTGCCATATAGCAGGGTGGGGAGGACCACTGTTCGATATATGTGCAACTTTGTAGATAAGTTCGGCTCCCTACAGCAGAAGACATGATTTCGGAGTCAACCAAAGGCTTGAGATGTACTGTACATATGATGCGATGCTGATTTTCTTCTTTAATGTCAGCGGTGGTGGACAGGTGGGAGCCGAGATACCGAAAGTGGGTAACGTGAGAGAGGGTAGTACCGTTAAGCTGGATGGATGGTGGAGGTGTGGCTAAACCAGGGGCAGGCTGAAAGAGAATCTGAGTCTTACGTACATTCACCTTAAGGCAAAAGTGTGCATACACATCTGCTTAGATGTTCAGGATCTCTTGTAGGTCGCGTTCAGTGTGAGCAAAAACGGTGAGGGCGTCTGCATACAAAAGTTCAGTAATAGAAGCTGCCAAACACCTTTGTTCCTGCCTGGAGTCGTGTCATGTTGAAAATTCCCTTCATCTGGTACTCGATGTCCATCCCGCCGGTTAAATTGGCGCTGGCATGAGTAAGGAAGGCAGCCAAGAAAATGGAAGAGAGATTTGGTGTCAGTACACACACTAGTTTAACCTCCGTTTTGGATGGGGAAGAACTCAGACTGGGTGACATTGTGCAAAACACTGCCGTTCATGCCATCATGGAGTTGGTTAAGTCAAAGGCCTTGGTTAGGTCGATGAAGACCATGAGCAGATCATGACGCTCTTCTCTGCACTTTTCCTGTATCTGGTGGGCAGTAAATGGTCATGTCAGTGGTGTTCACATGATTGTGTAAAGCCACATTGAGATTCTGGGAGGTAGTTTTCTGCCTCAGGTAGAAGTCTGTTTACGAGGACTTGTGTAGTGATGGGTTGTCAGACCGCAGCTTGCATCTCAGAGACAGTCCAAACTTGACCCGACATTAGGGGGGTCAAAAGTGTAGGGTATCTCTTGCGGCTGACCAAGGGTTATAAATCAGCCAGGCTCCTCTTCCCCTGTCACACGGCCAACAAACATGTAAGAAGGCACCAGCCGACTCTCTCCCAATATACACAATATCCTACACCGCAGAAAGAAGTCCAGACCTGACCTCACATTAGCCAGGTCAAATGTAACCCTCGGAGCCCAACTCAAGGGGCCACAAATCAACCAGGGCCTCTCATGTCACGGCCCCATCTGATGACTTCTCCAGAAGATACAACTTATAGTCTCTGAAAAAGTCCAGACCTGACCCTACATTAGCGAGGGCAAATGTAAGGAGACCCTTCGCCCCCCCCCCCCCCCCCCCCCCCCGATCAGCTCAACCTGACGGCTCGCCTCCCAATATATAGGACGTCCTAGTCCTTCCTCTTGGCGAGAGCCCATAGAGAGAGAGCCAGAGAGAGACAGAGAGAGAGTGTGTCTTGTAACCAAGAAGGACCAGCTACCACGTCCGGAGTCCTGCTCGAGAGAAGTCAGGGGCCGGAGGCAAGCCGCCTCCGGTCGCCTCCAGTCGCCTCCGGTCAGGACCAAGACTTCCCTCCGGCGCCCAGCTAAGCAGTCTCCCATAGAGACAACACAGGACTACCTGCTAGGCCTCCCCTAGGTCACGTGAGTGTTTGTCAGAGCTTTCCATGGGATGAGTTACTTACCTGGGAAGTGTATTCATTTCATGTTCGTGTCCGAGACTCCGTGTCTAATAACGTAATATGATGTCCTAGTAACGTAAATATATTGTCCTAGTAACTTCAATAGAAGGTGTTATTAATGTGTCCATGTCATGTTCGTAATTAATAAAGAGTTGTAACGAAGCAGTGTTTGAGAAGTCGCCCTTAAGACGTAATAGATGTGTATTGACGTATAAGATACGATAAGTGTAAATATCTATCACGGCCACGCTACCAAAATCTTCCTCTCTTTATACTCTTATACTATCAATATTCTACCTACATGTAATCTTCTTCTTGTGAGATTTGTCTCATTATACTTGGGCGATAATCTTGCCAGCTATGGACAGCAGCGAGATCCCTTGGTAGTTGCCACAGTCTGACCGGTCTCCCTTGTTCTTATAAATATTGACAATGGAGGCGTCTTTAACAGCTTGGGGGGGATTTCTTCCTTTTCCCATATATTCTCCAGGAGATAGTGGAGACGGATGGTAAGCAGAGGTCCTACTGCTTTATACACCTCGGCTGGGATTCTATAAATCCCTGAGGCCTGTTTGATGGCAGTAGCTACCTCATCCAGGGATGGAGGATAGTTGAGGTGGGTCAGCTCTCGACGCTGAGGGACCTGCTGGGTAGACAGGACATTCATATCAGTGTTTCGATTGAGCAGCGAATGGTAGTTCTCTTTCTAGCGCTGAAGGATGTCTTGAGTGATTGGCCCATAAAATGTTTTAATGGAATTGAAAACTTCTCGCATCTTGTGATGATCTGCAAGTTTTTGTGCTTCACATGCTTTATTTTTAAACCAGTCGTTCTTTTGATTGTGAAGTTCGCACTGGGCAGCCGCTTTCTTCTTACGGTAGGTATCAGCATTGGATCGAGACTGAGGGTTGTTCTGCCAATCAGTTACAGCAGCACGTCTATCATCGGCGATTCCAATGATGTCTGGGTCATTTTCATCAAACCAATCTACGTGTATTCTTTCGATCTGGCCGAGGGTCTCTGTATGTTTTTGTCATGACCGTGTCGAGAATACCCCATTCATTACTGGGATTTGGGTTGTTTGTTGTCGGGTTGCTTATCAGCCCGTGTTCGAGCTGCTCTCTGAAGGCAGGTGCTACCGCTGGATCCTCCAGATGCTTAGTTTTGGGGTGACGTGAAGTGAGAGCTTGGCTATGACGAGCCGATATATAATAGTGTCGCAGTTATTTAGCCAGAAAAATACAGATACAATCTATAATAATAACAATATTAACATGGCTGAGTCAGTTGACAGCCGGAGCTCTCTTGAAGGCACCTGATATGTACTGTACTGTACATTTATCTGAAGGAGGAATTATATACCATTTAGTATCATATGGAACAGTACACGTGCCGTGGCAGTAGTAAGAGCGTATCAGAATGTTACCATGGTTATCACTTCATTATTTATTTTATTTATTATATTTTACATTTATATTATAAGTATATACACATGTTACAGTGGCGTTGTTATACATAAATATGATAAGGGAGGGAATCGGTACAACATGGGTTGTATTTAGGTGGAACAAGAGGACAGAGTCGGGAACAATAATTATTACAATATAAGCAGGAATATAAAGTTTTACAAGACTTTTAATACTTAGACAATAGATATTTTTTTAGAGATGATTTAAAGGAAGGGAGCGAAGTCTTTGCTCGGATGGGTGGGGGTAAGTTGTTCCACACCTTCACACCATGATATTTTATGGACTGAGAGGAGCGCATGGGTGCCTTAAGTTGTATCTCTGATTATTCAGGAACTGGAAATAGTTATTGTCAATCAAGTTATTGATAGATTTGTAAACAAATAGGGCACAGCAGTTTTTTTTTTCAAGTAGGTCATTGTCCGTACAACTCTCTTTTGTGCAGTAACCAGAGATTGTGTTTTTGAAGAGCCAGAGGCCCCCCATAGTGTGTGACAGTGTATCAGGTGTTGGTAAACAAGATCATGATAGATTTCTTTTATTGCTGTGAGAGTGAGTGACTGTCGAGTGTGATACATGATACCGCACTGTTTATTGACTTTACTGTGAATGGCTTGTATGTGGTTTCTCTAGCTAAGTTTCTCATGAGCAACAACTCCGAGGAATTTAGTATTTTGTTCACGTTTGAGGACTGTATTACCAGGGTACAGGGGGTCCAAGTCTGGGGGTAGGTTTTTTCTTCTGTGAAAGATTGTGTAATGTTTTTTTTTTTTTCGAGGTTTAAGGTCAGTTTATTACGTAATACCCAGGTCCTGACTTTGGTCAGTTCAGTGTTCATAGTTCTCATCAAGGAATGGAGGTCTGAGTTGCTGACATAGAGATTACTATCGTCTGCAAATAAGTTGTATTAGACGAGTGTACTGGAGTGGACTATATCGTTTCTGTACAGCAAGAACAGTACTGGACCGAGAATGAAGCTTTGAGGGACGCCATATAGAACTGGTGAGGAGTCAGATTGATAGTTATTATAGCAGACATACTGCATCCTGTTAGACAGATATGAGGTAAACCAATTGTGTGATAAGCCCCTAACGCCGTAATGTTCAATCTTAGAAAGGAGGATGGTATGGACGACAGTATCAAAGGCTTTAGAGAGGTCCAAGAATATACCGACTGTGAACTGATTGTCATCAAAGGAGCTTAAGATGTCATTAGTAAAGGATAGCAGAGCACACTCAGTAGACCTTCTAGCTCTAAATCCAATCTGGGAGTCCGTAAGGATGTTATTGACAATGCAGAATGAATTTAGTCTACTACATGCTAGCTTCTGATATGAGGCGGTAATGCTTGAAAAGTCCCTTATTCCCAGATTTTTTATATGCCAGGTGAACTTTGGCAATTTTCAGTTTATCCGGAAAGACACTACGAGTGAAGGAGGAGTTACAAATGAGTAGGAGAACAGGTAGTAATAAGTGGGCTACTTCCTTAATGATGCTCATTGGTATATTGTCTTCGCCTGCTGCTGCATCTTTGGACATTTTTATGGTCAGTAATTTATGTTCCGTGACAGGGGGTAAGAACAGCTCATTTCGCTGTCTCTATTGCAGGTAGGCTCTAAATTCCTCATGGTGATTCGGGATGCTCTCTGCAAGATATTTACCAACATTGATAAAATAATCTTTGAAGTGGTTGGCAATGAGGGAGGGTTCCGTTACAACTGAATCATTTATCATAAAAGCTGAGTAGGGGGCCGAAGGCTGAGTGTTCCTGTTCTGAATAGAATATATGACATTCCAGGTTTTCTTACTGGCCCCTGATGCTGACTGAAACGTATTTGTATAATAGCTACTCCTGGCATTTCTAACTGCTTGAATTACTCTATTTCTGATACTTCTTTGGAGTTAGTGTTTTTCTTTTATCACTGCCTTGATTTCACTTGTAATACAGGGTTTGCAGATAGATAATGTTTCTACTAACTTGTTCTTGAGCTGGAAGCATTTATCAAAGCAAGTATTGAAGATGCAAGAAAAGTTACAGCTGTTCACGTTAGGGTTGTCGGAGGCATAGACAAGGAGCATGTTGTCGGTGCAGTAGTCTCTGTACTGTACTGAGACTCTACTAGACCTTTCAGGTCTTGTGGCTGTTTTATACATGGCAAAAACTGGGAAGTGATCTGAGATATTGTTATAAATAATTCCACTTGCAAGATTGTTAGGAGTGTTGTTAGTCCAGATATGATCTATCACAGTGGCAGAAGTGGCAGTTACTCTAGTGGGTTTGGTTATAGTGCTGAAGAAGAGCTGAGAATGACAGGTAGCAAGAAGGTCTGTTACTGAAGTGTCGGTTTCTGATTTTAATAGATCAAGGATGTAATCTCCTGTAATGTAGCAAAGTTTCCTCTCTGAACTTATGATAGTGATAAGCTCCGAAAATTTATCAAGAAAATTCCTTACATTAGTGTGGGGTCTTCTGTAGATTATCCCTATTAGGATATTTCGTGTGTTGTTACGTAATTCAATGAAAACACTCTCCACAAACGCCTTCCGGACCTTTAAATCATCTCTTACAGAAGTGTTATAGTTATATCAACATATAGTGCGACATTACCACTGTGTCGTTACGTATTAACGCAGTGTATAGTATAATAAAGATGTTCACTATCCTTAGTGAGTTTGGTCTCACAGAATCCAGGTACATCAAATTTGTGGGCAATAGAAGATATACACTGATCTAAAAAGATATCTAAGTGAAGGGGAATACTGCTGGTGTTTTGGATAGTTAAGGAGAAGTAATGAGGTAACATATGGCTGGAGCTAAACTCAGGAGAGTCAGTGTGGGGTTTGATGTAACCCAGTGAGTTTTGTAGAAAGGCATCAGGATCAATATGAGGGAGTATTGTGTTGACACCGTGGGTGAAGGGTGCATAACACCTACGATCCAGTATATATTAAGGGAACAACACTAGCATCATCAGTGTGGGGATATTGGTACTGATAAAGGAACAGCAAAAACTCAGGGCCACTGAGGTGTGAAAAGAGAAGGCCAAAGAAAGTTATAATAGTGGTTTAAGCCACGAATTGCTTGGCCAATGAGGACATCTCAGTGATCACTTTCTCTGACAATAATGTAGTCAATGAGATGTCAGTGTTTGAACTTGTCGGCCTGCCTAAACAAGGTATTGGTGATAGTGAGGTTGTGTGCAGCACACTTGCTGAGGAGGAGTAGGCCGTGGGGATTGCACTTCCCTCGTCCATTTCTCCCTCTGGTTTCCTGCCAAATGTCAGCATCTCTGCCAACTCTGGCATCGAAGTCACCTAGGAACACAACCTTATCTTCTCTGGGGATAGAGATTAGCACTCTGTCAAGGTCATCTTCTGCTTCTAGTGTTGGAACGTAAAATTATAATGATGAAGGCATGACGTGAGTGATTCACTGGGACTTGGAGCGTCAAGAGGCACTCATTGATCCCAACAGGCATTTCAGTTAGGCTACGTAGGATGCATTGTCGGATGGCAAAGCCAACTCCATAAATGTGGGTTTTCTCTGCAGCAGGCTTACCCTTCCAGGAGTAGGTATAGCCACATCTTCATTCTGTGAGCCGACCTCGTCTGGGAGCCGGAACTTGCTAATGGTTGCTCTGTCGATGTTATACCTGGCCAACTCTTTTGCCACAAGGGCAGTTCTTCTTTCAGGACGCACATTTGTGCCAGTATCCAGAAGGTCCTGACATTCCATGCAGCGACCATAAGAGGTTGTATAGTTTGTTTTTGTTTTGATCTGTGATTATAGTTGTGTTTTTGACCGCATAAGGATGACCTTACTGGGTGCGGTTGCCCAGTCAGGTTGGTTCCCTAGGCAGGCTTTGTTTAGGGCACCTTTTCTAGCCCCCCTCCCCATGTGGGGTGAGCAGAGTGGGTCCTCGAGAGGGCTGCTCAATCGCACAGACAGGACCGGATTGCACTGCTGCCAAGATCACAGTACATAAACGACCATCTTATCTGTGCCGCCCATGTGCCGAGTTGTGACTAGAGACTCCCGGCAGTCATCTCTGCCTGTCCCCGTCGCTACTCGTCCGTCGCCATAGGACCTTTGGGGGTATAAGGGGTTTGATGATGATGAGAGGTATGATGAGCTGGGTGATGGCTGTGCGTGCGTTGATTTATGTGGTGAGGCAGGAGCGCAGGCTGCAACCACACATCTTGGCTCTCCCTTTTCCTGATCCAATGTTGCAACGACTGGGGAGAGGGAGAGTTGCAATGGACTGCCGATAGCCCATTTTGTTGAGATTCGCCTTAGTAGCCTGGCCATCATTCATTGCCTTCAACCGCCGGTGTAGTTGTTGGGTTCCCATGTTGGTCACCTCATCCGCCTATTCCGCCACTGGGGTCTTACAGGAGCTCAGTAAGCATGTGTTGCCCAGAACAGTTGGTTGAGGAGGTTGTCAGATGTTGTGTATGTTCAATATCTGTCGCACGGAGTTCAAGTCGGTTTTCTGTCTGGGGTTCCTCGCTTAGCTTTTCGCAGAAGAGTGTGACGCACGCATGCACGCGTTACTTGTATATTATTTGTAAATCGAAACCCATTCCCCAATTATGTAACTGTACATTTTCAGCCTTGTGGCTGCTATGCTCTTTCAATGAACCGTTAATTATTATTATTATTATTATTATTATTATTATTATTATTATTATTATTACACACACACACACACACACACACACACACACACACCAGTGTATTCACACCCAGTCAATCTTGCTTTTTGCACTGTCACTATGTTGAAATGCCCTGTAGTTTGAGCTTCTCCCCACATTGTTATTATATATCATATTTGTCTCACTTATTTTGTGGTTGAATGTGGGTGCGCCAAGTCCGTAGACTTGCTAGTTGTTTATTATTTGTCAATCAAGTGACCCATTCCCCAATTATGTAACTGCATATTTTCAGCCTTCTGGCTGCCATACTCTTTCAATAAACCGTTAATTATTATTATTATTATTATTATTATTATTATTATTATTATTATTATTACAGTGTGGCGACCTCACTGAGTGAGGACGTGTCCCTTAGCGCTCCGCAGCAGCCAAGGTCATCACGTCGACCTACAGTTAATTTAAGGCAGTTCAGTACTTTTACGGGAAGACAGTGCGTATTTTCAAGGTGTCAGCGACTCTGATTGCTAGTCTTGTGAATATGTGAGTCCCAGTGTCACGATACCGTCGCACCGATCTGTTTCGGCTGAAGTCTGGTGCTGGCTCTCCTCCACCCCACACCATCACTCTATTAAAGGCGCTGAGAATCTTTCACAATCGCGGCTGCAGACGGGGTCGCCGCATTTCTAGATGAATCCCTATCATCATTCCGAGCAAACATAAGAAAGTTAAGCCAGTGCCAGAAAGACAGTGTGCTCGCCATGAAATGCCGCGACTATGGTACAGACTACCATCCCTATTGCTGTCCAATGTTACATCTTTACTCAACAAGGTGGAGGAGGTCAGTGTCACAGTGAAGTAAGTTGGTGCAGGTATTGTGGCCATAACCGAGGCGTGACAAATTGTTCCTGAGATCTGTGCCATAGAAAACTATGAGTTATTTCACCACCTTAGAAAGGACAGCAGAGGTGGGGGTGTAGTGCTGTACTGTCGCAGTGACCTTAAACCATCACACCTGGGTGTTAATGTGCCTGAGGATGTAGAAGCCTCATGGGTTCAGGTCACTCCCACCTCCCACCCCGCCAGCTTGCCTCCCTCATTGTCTGTGTGGCTTATCACCCACCACCCCCCCCGCGCTCACCTACCACCATTGTACTGGTTGCTCATATAATAGACACTGCTGACTCCCTGAGATCCAGATTTCCATGTGCTCAGCTAGTGATATGCGGTGACTTTAATGAGTTAGACATCAGTGACATCACCCAACACCTCCACCTTGCACAGATAGTTGACTTTCCCACACATGGGAATGTCACCCTGGACCTCTTCATGACTGATCTCGGCAACCACTACCTTCCCCCCCAGCCGCTGCCTCCCATGGGGCGCAGCACCCACCTGTCTACCGTGGTCACCTACACCTACCATCTCACGACCACCAGTTGCCACCAGGACTTACCGACCTACCCCTGACTCTGCCAGGCGGCGTTTCGGACAATGGGTGACCCGGTATCCCTGGACTGAAGTGATCATGGTAGACGATGTGCAGAACAAGTGGCATAAGTACCTGGACACTATCACCAAAGCCTACCACCACTTCTTTCCAGCCAAGACACTGAGGGTCCACCCCGATGATGTCCCGTGGATTACACTCCAACAACCGCCTGTACAAAAGTCTACAAAACCAGGTCATCAGGGAAATTAAGTCAGCCAAGAAGTTTTATTATCCCAGGAAAGTGCACGGCCTCAAGGAGGTCGGCATCATTCAGTGGTACTCTAAGGAAAAAGATCTTTGTGGTCTTACCCGTCAGTCTCCCACATTTCCTTTTATCTCTCGTCTACCCAGTGAGGAGGCAGCTGACACAATTAATAACCACTTTCCTACGACATGTCATACCTACTCAGAATTGACCTCACTCTCCTCCCGGCCTACTTACCTTCCCCCTCCCCCCCTCCCAGTGTTCAACTATTTGAAATTGCCAAAAAACTCCTGAAATTTAAATCCAAACGCTCTACAAACCCAGTTGACCTCCCAATCAAAATTTACAAGGAGTTTGCAGTCGAACTTGCCACACCGCTCTGTTCCATTATTAATGTATTTCTCAGGCAAAGCAAATGCCCTAATGAATGGAAAACCGCATTTGTCACTCCTATCCTCAAGGTCCTCACCCAACAGTGCCCTAGCGACCTCAGGCCAGTTGCAGTTACTCCCATACCCAGTCTACTCTGTGAAGACTTTGTTTTTGAGTGGGCATTTGCCAGTATTTATCAGTCAATTGACCCACAGCAATTTGGCAACATGAGGACCTCCTCCACATCACACTGCTTAGTTCGTTTCCTAGATTTTCTGCACAAAGACCTGGAGAAACGCAAGACATCACTGGCCATTGCCCTTATTGACTTCATAAAGGCTTTTGACCTTGTTGATCACTGCACTGTTATCAACATGGCAATTGCACTAGGGCTGCCCACCAACCTGGTCTCATGGCTCACTGATTTCCTGAGTGAGCATCGTCAGGCAGTGAGATACCAGGGTTCTGTTTCCACATTCCAATACCTCACCTGCGGTGTTCCCCAGGGGACCAAGAAGGACCACTGTGCTTCCAAATCCTGATCAACGACGCTCTATCGGACACTCCTCACAGGTGGAAGTACGTGGATGACTGCACTGTGGGGATTACAGTGGATAACACCTCACCGGACTACTCATCGCTATAAGGCACCCTGGACAGGCTACAGGCATGGAGTACGGAGAACAAGGTCACCATCAGTCACACCAAAACCGTAGTCATGCACATCAATACCGCCACCACTCCAGTGCAAATTCCAGCAGTTACAGTGGGTGCCCATCCTCTCAAATTAGTGCAGTCTGCCATACTCCTGGGTGTAACTATGGACCACAAACTGGACTGGAAGGCCCATGTAAACATTACAATCAAGGCAGCCTCATACCGACTCTACATGCTACGACGACTTTGGTCACTTGAGGGACCCACGCCAGAGCTGAGGACTATGTACAACGCCTATATTCTCCCCAAACTCTACCCAACAACGTCAGCTAGAGAAGGTACAGAAGAGGGCCTGCAGAATCATGCTCGGCGCAGAATACTCCGGCTACAACAACACTCTCTCCACCCTGGAAATGCCATCCCTCAGTGACCACCACCACCAAGCACTAGCAAGGTTTGGCAGTGGATTAATGCACCATCCTCGTCATCGTCACCTACTGCCACCTGCAGCCCCCCACCCACCTCGCGCAGTCCGCCACTACAACGAAATTCAGCCCAAAAGAGCCCGCACCGATAGATATAAGAACAGCACCATCCCACCTATTGTTAAAATAATAAACAACTCCTGATTTATGTACTGTACAACCCTGTAAATGTATTGAACTTATATCATTATGTCTAAATCACATGTAAGTTTGTATATTTTCAGCTACCGGTTGCAACTCTATTAATAAACCGTTTATTATTATTATTATTATTACACACACACACACACACACACACACACACACTCTCCACCTAACTACAAAATTAAAAAACAAACATTCCACGCCAACATTGTCAACGTAATATACATTCTGTTCTCGGGACAACACAGCGGAGCACCATTACACGCACTGAAGAGGTTCCCAAGAGTGGCGGTGGGTGGATATACACCCCCAAGAGCCTCACAAACTTAGCACGCACTAGAAATATCTGAGTTTTGTTGGAACAGCCTCGTAAACCCTGGTAGGTGTTTGTGTTGTTAAAGGTGATTCGTTCATGGTGAGGTTAAGTGTTTTGTGTGTGCTTGTATCAGGGCGTGAATTAACCTAACCTAACCTTCTGTAGATAGATTAGGTTAGGTTAGGTTAATAATCAGGTGATCTCTTCCAATATTTCCACATGAGGGCACAACTTTTGTTCACCATCCTGGCCAATAAGTCCTGCTTGTGTTCACTCTCAGCTCCCAGCCATCACTCTCGGATCCCAGTCGTCACTCTCAGTTCCCAGCCATCACTCTCAGCTTCCAGCCATGACTTTCGGCTCTCTACCGTCACTCTCAGCTCCCAGTCGTCTCTCTCAGCTCCCAGCCGTCTCTCTCAGCTCCCAACCGTCACCTTCAGCTCCAAGCCCTCTGGTTCTTTTAAAGATTACTGTCAGGTGGAACACTTTCACTTTCACCAAGGTAATCATACAGTTTCCTCAACCTTCCTCTCTTGTGATTAACAGGATCAAGTTCGTTTTTAATCACAATTGTGGAACAACCAGTATCCAGCACAGCGGTAACCTTTTTATTGAATACTAACCCATCCAAGTCAGCTAGAAAGTTATCCTCGTATACTTTGCCTTTAGGCTGCCTATGTAACTCAGGTCAGTCAAGTTTTATACGTCTGGGTTATGACAGTAGGGACAGATTACATTTGACCTTCTAAAAGAGCTTTTGTTACATTTAGTCTCAAGAAGAGGTAGAAATGTTTCCTTAGTTACTCTACTTGGCTTTGAATATTTATGAGCAGATCTAGACCTATGAGCAGCTTGAGCCATCTGAAATGAACTGACAAAAGACCTTTCATTCAGGAACATTCTTAGATCCGGATAACAAATACTTAAAATTTTATTGCTAACCATTGAGCTCTGCGAGTCTTTCGAATCTTAGGAAATAAGAGTCTATTTCATCTTGACCTTCTGTAAATGTAGGTAAGAGAAGACCTTTAAAACAACCTTTAATGCCCCATGACCTTCACTAGAGTCTGGGCAATAGTTAATTCGTGATTCCTTTGTTTTTCTGCCTCTTCAAATTCTCTCTTTTTGTCGTTCATCTCTTTCAACTGCCTGTGCATATTGATGTTCCTCTTTCTCTATAAATAAGTTAATACTCTCTGCAGGTAGACCAGCTTCCTTTCCTAGTTTACGGGTCTCCACTATATTGTAGGTAGCCATGATAATAAATCAAAATATTGTAACTCAGACAATATGAAACATTAAACTTGCGAACGGAAATATATGATCGCTGAGCGTGTAAACTAACACTCACCAACCGGTGGATGAAGCACTGACTACCTCCACCCAGGAACCCTCAGTCTCGATACAAAAACCGACAACTGTTCTCCTAACTCTGCTGATTAAGGGTAACAACACTCACACTGAGCCTACCTCAATAATGTGAACACAGCAACGTGACGAAATACATCACTACACGGGGACGAAGACACAGACGCGAACACAAGTGTGAGGGATCAGTCGCGCTTCAATTTCCCCAACGACTTTGACCAAGATAATACACTCGCCTCTCTACCCCGATAAGAAGAGGCAATCACTCACGATCATGGAGTATGGCTGGTCACTCTCCTTGTATCCCGTGTCTGAGGACATATTCTAACATCAATAATACAGTAGTTTAATGAAGTCTCTCTCTCAGCTCCCAGCCGTCACTCTCCGCTCTCTGCCGTCACACTCGGCTCTCAGGCGTCACTCTCAGCTCTCGGTCGTAAATCTTATCTCCCAGCCGTCACCAACTCTCAGCTGTCACTCTCAGAGACTGATCTTAACATTGGGAATACTGTTGAAGTATCTATGGTATCATCCAGGTCCTCCTCCACTCCAGGTCCTCCTCCACTATAGGTCCTCCACCATGTCAGGTCCTCCTCCACTACAGGTCCTCCTCCACTACAGGTCCTCCACCATATCAGGTCCTCCACTCCAAGTCCTCCTCCACTCCAGGTCCTCCTCCACTCCAGGTCCTCCTCCACTACAGGTCATCCACCATGTCAGGTCCTCCTCCAGGTCACCCTCCACTACAGGTCGTCCCCCGCTCCAGGTCCTCCTCCACTCCAGGTGCTCCTCCACTCCAGGTGTTCCTCCACTCCAGGTCCTCCTCCACTCCAAGTCCTTCTCCACTACAGGTCCTCCACCATGCCAGGTCCTCCTTCACTCCAGGTCCTCATCCACTCCAAGTCCTCCTCCACTCCAGGTCCTCCTCCACTACAGGTCCTCCACCATATCAGGTCCTCCTCCACTCCAAGTCCTCCTCCACTCCAGGTCCTCCTCCACTCCAGGTCCTCATCCACTCTAGGTCCCCATCCACTACAGGTCGTCCTCCATGCCAGGTCGTCCTCCATGCCAGGTCCTCCTCCACTACAGGTCCTCCTCTACTCCAGGTCCTCCTCCACTCTAGGTCCTCCTCCATGCCAGGTCCTCCTCCATGCCAGGTCCTCCTCCACTCCAGGTCCTCCTCCACTCCAGGTCCTCCTCCACTCCAGGTCCTCCTCCACTCCAGGTCCTCCTCCACTCCAGGTCCTCCTCCACTCCAGGTCCTCCTTCACTCCAGGTCCTCCTCTACTCCAGGTCCTCCTCCACTCTAGGTCCCCATCCACTACAGGTCGTCCTCCATGCCAGGTCCTCCTCCACTCCAGGTCCTTCTCCACTACAGGTCCTCCTCCACTACAGGTCCTCCACCATGCCAGGTCCTCCTCCACTCCAGGTCCTCCTCCACTCCAGGTCCTCCTCCAATTAATATCTTCTTACAGAAGGTTCATCTTCTTGATCCCTTCTTCTGCATTGTCCTCTTCCTTCACCCACACCTCTTCCTTCACCCACACCTCTTCCTTCACCCACACCTCTTCCTACACCCACACCTCTTCCTACACCCACACCTCTTCCTACACCCACACCTCTTCCTTCACCCACACCTTCTCCTCCTCCTGTTTCTCACTCAATCATCCACAGACATATTCCTCCTCCTCCCCCTCTTCGTCCTCCTTCATTCGCATCTCTTCCTTCACCCACACCTCTTCCTTCACCCACACCTCTTCCTTCACCCACACCTCTTCCTTCGCCCACACCTCTTCCTTCACCCACACCTCTTCCTTCACCCACACCTCTTCCTTCACCAACACCTCTTCCTTCACCCACACCTCTTCCTTCACCCACACCACCTCCATCTCCTCCTCCTCACTCTTTCACTCACCACCATTATCCTCCCACCGGCTTATCTCTGTTTACCTGCTTCACCTGTAAACAATATCACCGGCTGTCAAACACTCGTCTTATACCTAACCTAACCTACCCTCCCCCCCCCCCCCCCAGTCAGTCCAGGTAGCATTAAGGTAATTAATCATCAGATGAAATTGTCTGGTGGGATATATGTGTTTAATTCGCTCTATATAACTGTGTCCTAAATATTGTATGTTCTACTTTAGCTACTCTTAATGACTACACTAGTTTAATTAATTTAGGTATGATCGTTAAGGTAAGCTAATTAAGATGATTTAATTATATCAGACTATTCGTCGAGTGTGTGTGTGTGTGTGTGTGTGTGTTTATCTTATCTGTCTGTCATAATAAACGGTTTATTAATAGAGTTGCAGCCGGTGGCTGAAAATATACAAACTTACATGTGATTTAGACATAATAATATATATTCAATTCATTTACAGGGGGTGTACGGTACATAAATCAGGAGTTGTTTAATATTTTAACAATAGATGGGATGGTGCTATTCTTATATCTATCGGTGCGGGCTCTTATGGGCTGAATTTTGTTGTAGTGACGGACTGCGCGAGGTGGACGGGGGACTGCCGGTGGCAGGAGGTGGCGATGACGAGGATGGTGCAGTAGACCACTACCAAACCCTGCTAGTGCTTGGTGGTGGAGGTCACTGAGGGATGGCATTTCCAGGGTGGAGAGAGCGTTGTTGTAGCCGGAGTAGTCTGCGCTTAGCATGATTCTGAAGGCCCTTTTCTGTACCTTCTCTGCCTGACGTTGTTGGGTGGAGTTGAGAGAAGACGACCAGGCTGGTGATGCATACGTTAATTTGGGGAGAATAAATGTGTTGTACATAGTCCTCAGCTCTGGCGTGGGTCCCCCAAGTGACCTGAGTTGTCGTAGCATGTAGAGTCGGTACGAGGCTGCCTTGATTGTGTTGTTTACATGGGCCTTCTAGTCCAGTTTGTGGTCTATAGTTACACCCAGGAGTTTGGCAGACTGCTTTAATTGGAGAGGTTGGGTACCCACTGTAACTGCTGGAGCTTGCACTGGAGTGGTGGCGGTATTGATGTGCATGACTACGGTTTTGGTGTGATTGATGATGATCTTGTTCTCTCTAGTCCATGCCTGTAGCCTGTCCAGGGTGCCTTGTAGCGATGAGTATTCCGGTGAGGTGTTATCCACTGTAACCCCCATAGTGCAGCCATCCACGTACTTCCACCTGTGAGGAGTGTCCGATAGAGCGTCGTTGATCAGGATTAGGAAGCACAGTGGTCTCATCTTGGTCCCCTGGGGAACACCGCAGGTGAGCTGTTGGAATGTGGAAACAGAACCCTGGTACCTCACTGCCTGCCGACGCTCACTCAGGAAATCAGTGAGCCATACCAGGTTGGTGAGCAGCCCGAGTGCAATGGCCTTGTTGATAACAGTGCAGTGATCAACAAGGTCAAAAGCCTTCCTGAAGTCAAGAAGGGCAACAGCCAGTGATGTCTTACTTTTCTCCAGGTTTTTGTGCATAAAATCCAGGAAACTAACTAAGCAGTGAAATTGTCACTCCAATGGGGGGTTTCACCTGAAGAGAGAGGTCAAGGTAAGTGGCTTTCAAAAAACCAAGCAGGTCCTGGGGAGTAAAATTAGTTGCTCAGGACAAGGAGTAAAACAGGACGAGGAAAGGGTAGGTTTAAATGTATACTATACAAACAGTAGGAGCGTTAGAAATAAAATAGACTTGCTGAGAGCGGTTGTTTGTACCGAGAATGTAGACGTCATAGAAATCACCGAAACTTGGATGAATCTGGCGAGCAAAATTTTTTATCAGAGTATCACAGAAGGGTACAACCTTTTTCACAAGGACAGGGAAAGGAGGAAGGGGTCGCACTCTTCGTCAGAGATACATTAAAATGTTGTATTAATAATTCAATAAAGGGTGAAATAGGAACCGAGTCTGTGTGGGTAGAAATTGCAGAAGGAAGAGAAAGACTAATTATGGGAGTGATTTACAGGCCCCCAAGTCTTGGCAGAATAGCAGCTCAGCCCATATGGCAGGAAATGAGTAGGGCAGCAAAATATAACAACCTATGCATTATGGGGGATTTCAACTTCAAAAATATTAACTGGGACAACATTAGAACATAAGAAGAAGAAAATAATGAGTCTGCAATAGGCCGGTTGGACTGTGCATGGCAGCTCCTGACGAGATTTACTACCACTCTCTATCATCCATGAATCTATCTAGCCACCTTTTAAGGCTTTCTAGTGTTCCAACACTTACTACAAAGTTGCTAAGCTTGTTCCACTCGTCCACCACCCTATTTGTGAACCAGTTCCTTCCTAACTCCCTCCTAAACCTAAACTTATCCAAAGTAAATCCGTTGCTACAAGTCGTATCCTGCTCGGATATTATAAGAAGCATTGTAGGCGACTATGAATCTGAAGACTTCCTAGACGCAGTACAGGACAATTTTTTGAAACAACTAATTACAGAACCTACTAGAGGTGACAATATATTAGACCTAGTATTAACAAATAAAGAAAATATTATCAGAGATATCACAGTAGGGGAAGAACTAGGTAACAGTGATCACAGAGAAATCCGGTTCACCCTAAATTGGGAAATGAAAAACAATGACAATATGGTCAGAGTCCCAGATTTTCGATTGGCGGATTATAAGGGGTTAAGAAGGTACCTAGGTGAGGTCACCTGGGAACAGTCAGGTCAGTCCCCAGTAGGAACGGGTGAGGTCACCGGCGACACAACAATTGATCATGACTGTAATATATTCACTAGTATACTACGTAAAGCACAAGAACAAAATGTACCATACAGAAAAATTAGGTCAAATAAGAATGAGTCAAGGTGGATGACCAGAAAACTTAAACATGACATAGGAATAAAGAAAGGAATATATAAGAAATTAAAGGGAGGGGAGGAGCAGCTCAGAAACAGGTATAATGAACTATCTAGGAATGTTAAGAAAAATGTAAGGAAGGCAAAGAGGGACTATGAAATCAGGATAGCAAGAAAATCCAAGGCGAATCCTAAGGAATTTTCCAGGTATATAGGACAAAGGTCGAGGACAAAGTTGGGCCTTTAACGTCAGGTAGGGGGGAAGTGATCGATGATAGTGAGGAAATAAGCAAAACATTAAACAGCTACTTCTTACCAGTTTTCACAGAAGAAATTCACGAGGAAATGCCCGAGGTGGAACTGATATTTAGGGGAAATGAAGAAGAGAAATTAAGGAATATCACTATCAGAAAAGAAGGTGTTCTTAAGAAGATAAATAAATTAAAGAAGACAAATTCCCCAGGGCTGGATGAAATTTCCTTTGAGTTTTGAAAGAGTGTAAGGAACAGATTAGCGGACCCCTCGTAAATTTGTTTACAAAATCATTTGACACTGGAGTTGTGCCAGACTTGTGGAAACAGGCAAATATAGTACCCATGTTCAAAATGGGAGACAGAGCATCAGTGTCAAATTACCTGCCGATTAGTTTCACATCAGTAGTGGGGAAATTTCTTGAATCAATTATAGCAAATAGTATCCGATTGCATTTAGAGGAAACTAATTAATCTTCGACTCTCAACATGGGCTTACAAATGGAAAATCTTGTATAACAAATCTACTGACGTTTTTAGGAGGTAGCAGGTAAAATTAACTAATTCCAATAAAATTAATTTATAATATTGGAATTAATTATTACCGCCACACCACCCCGTTAAGTACTGTATTGCGGTGTCCCTCAGGACTCATTTAATTTAAAACTCGGGTTGAAACTCGACGACCCTCTTCAAGGGAAGATGTTGTTTAATAATACGGGCGTTTGTGTCTTGGCTGGAACGAAGTGGTGGTAGGCTTTGGTGATAGTGTCCAGGTAATTATGCCACTTGTTCTGCACATCGTCTACCATGATCACTTCAGTCCAGGGATACCGGGTCACCCATTGTCCGAAACGCCGCCTGGCAGAGTCAGGGGTAGGTCGGTAAGTCCTGGTGACAACTGGTGGTCATGAGATGGTAGGTGTAGGTGACCACGGTAGAGACAGGTGGGTGCTCCGTCCCATGGGAGGCTGCGGCTGGGGGGGAAGGTAGTGGTTGCCGAGGTCAGTCATGAAGAGGTCCAGGGTGGCATTCCCATGTGTAGGAAAGTCAACTATCTGTGCAAGGTGGAGGTGTTGGGTGATGTCACTGATGTCTAACTCATTAAAGTCACCGCATATCACTAGCTTAGCACATGGAAATCTGGATCTCAGGGAGTCAGCAGTGTCTATTATATGAGTAACCAGTACAATGGTGGTAGGTGAGCGCGGGGGGGGGGGGGGTGATAAGCCACACAGACAATGAGGGAGGCAAGCTGGCGGGGTGGGAGGTGGGAGTGACCTGAACCCATGAGGCTTCTACATCCTCAGGCACATTAACACCCAGGTGTGATGGTTTAAGGTCACTGCGACAGTACAGCACTACACCCCCACCTCTGCTGTCCTTTCTAAGGTGGTGAAATAACTCATAGTTTTCTATGGCACAGATCTCAGGAACAATTTGTCACGCCTCGGTTATGGCCACAATACCTGCACCAACTGACTTCACTGTGACACTGACCTCCTCCACCTTGTTGAGTAAAGATGTAACATTGGACAGCAATAGGGATGGTAGGCTGTACCATAGACGCGGCACTTCATAGCGAGCTTAACTTTCGGAACAGATCGGTGCGACGGTATCATGACACTGGGACGCACATATTCCCAAGTCTAGCAGTCACAGTCGCTGACACCTTGAAAATACGCACTGTCTTCCCGTAAAAGTACTGAACTGTCTTAAATTAGCTGTAGGTCGACGTGATGACCTTGGCTGCTGCTGAGCGCCAGGGGACACGTCCTCACCCAGTGTGGTCGCCACGATGTATGTATGTATGTAAGTATGTATGTTTCTCTGTGTCAGTTTCTCTGTGTCTGTTTGTGTGTCTGTTTCTCCAGGGAGGTGCGGCTGGCCATCGAAACTTACCTATAATTTAACAGTAAAGTATAACTAAGCAAGTTTTTAATTTCTTTGATTTCAGAAGGTATTTAAAACAACTTATAATTAGATAACGAATATTACAATAACACCAGTTCGTGTACCAATAACTATAGATAACATAATTATAGATATAACATAACAACACTACTAATACCCAGTTCGTCTGCCAACAGGTGTGTGAGAGAGGCTGCCCGGAGCTGCCCCAACACATGTGAGTATATCTGGTAGTGTTGTGTTGTGGTGTCGCTTCCTACACCATTCTTATTGTCACTGTGTCTCAATGACGAGTCTTAATGCTTGTCATCCACCGCACGCGATGATACGGGAGGAGGGAGGGAGGGAGGGAGGAGGGATGGATGGAGAGAAGGAGGAAGGAGAGAAGGAGGAAGGAGAGAAGTAAAGGAGGGAGGAAGGTGGGAGGGAGGGGGAGAGGGAGCGAGGGAACTTTTAGTGCAAGAGGGATTAGGGGGATTGAGACAAAATTTGAAGCCTTAGGGCCGATAGTGGTGCGGTCGCTGAGTGGATACTGTGTTCGTCTCTTGTCCTGAGGGTCGCTGGTTCGATCCTGAGGCACTCCCACTCCACCAAGCTTTAAATTGGTACAGTACCTGACTAGACAGTATATTAGGGGAAGTGAAGGCGGTCGAGTGTAGTACCGACTATGATGCCTCCTTGTTATGTACAGTTAGCTTAGTATACAGTGTGTGGTCTTGGACGTGATCATAATGGAATACAGTTTTACAAAACCAGAAGCACACAAATAAAATACATACAAATACAGGCATAAAATGTGCACGCTTAGCATCTACAGCAAAATCTTATAAATAGCTTCACCTACAGAACTTGAGCTATTAGTAGTAGACAGCAGCTGTTCCATAGATGTAACATTGGACCTATGGCGCGCACACCGAGTGGTGGGACAGAACTCCAGCACCTGCCGTTATGTTTGTACAGCCCATCGCAGGCACGGTCGTTCCCATAACAGTAGACGACCTCTACCCCCGACTATTCGCCCTGCACATCTCCATATGACACTGACAGAAAGAAGTTCTTTATAATTTATTAATAATAGTTTTCTTGGCATATACTTCATGTCAGAGTTTCATACATAGCTCTCCGTGATGAGCCAGACTGAGTAATTTTAATCTTAAAGGCAATCATGGCGTCCTGTATGACCCCATTTTCACGTACAATAAGTTCCCTGACACATCTACTAGTGGGACTCCCGGCAACGAGCACTATTTTCATGGCGTGAGTCAGGGAGTCAACAAGGTTACTCCTATCATGCCACATACCCGGGAACAATGGTCACTGTTTATGTCTGGCAACATAACAAACATCTTGGTACTTTATCATAAGCCTGCGAGAAGTCTACAAATAAACACAAGGAACAAAAAGGGGTCATATTCTTTCGTCTTAGAAGGTCAGCCAACAACCACAGCGCGACAATATGTAGCCTCTTGGAGTTGCTTTCCTGCTGGCTCGGGGTACTGTGGGACCACCCAGCGTTGTCCAAGGGAACAGAGTATCGTATTACACACACACACACACACACACATAAGAATGGTGGAAACTGCAGCGGGCCTATTGGCTCATACTGGGCAGTCCCGTTTACACCCAACCCCTATTGCTCATATAAGCATCCAACCTATGTTTGAAGCTATCCAGCGTGTTCGAGTTAATGATGATGTTTGGTAACTTGTTCCATTCATCCACTACTCTGTTTCCAAACCAATGTTTACCTATTTCGCGCCTAAATCTAAATTTGTCTAATTTAAAACCATTGTTACGAGTTCGCACACGCACGCTCTCTCTCTCTCTCTCTCTCTCTCTCTCTCTCTCTCTCTCTCTCTCTCTCTCTCTCTCTCTCTCTCTCTCTCTCTCCATAATCAATCGCTACCATACAAAGTAAACTTGTTGAAGGAAGTTGTATATATTAACACAACGAAATGTTTGACTATAGAGCAGGCGACTATATTAATAATAGAGAAAAACACAGATAAGACCACATATATATTTCTTAAGTATATAAACAAATAATGCAATAGATTTTTTGGTCATTCCTCTCATGCACGACTTATAAGACATTATGTAAAATTACCTATAATATAATGTATGTAAATAGTATGTACAGTAGCTAAAACAACTATCTGTGCAGCCCTCATATACCACAATTTATCGTCCATAGTCTCATATTGTTCCCACAAAGTATACACAGATAGTTGTTTTAGCTACTGTACATATAATATTCCGTATAGATGATATACTGTTGGTGAAGTATGTATAAGTCCTATCTATCAGATCGTCATGGAGACTGTGGTAGTTGTCAGGCTTGTAGTCCTTGTACCAGTCATGGATGAAGTCTATGAACTGTCTTTCATGTTCTTGCTTGACTGTGATTTTACGTCTTTTGTGTTTACCACCAGTGGGGGTGTCATTGGCTACATGTATACTAGCTTGGATTGGGCTGTGGTCAGACATAAGATCAGTGACAACATCAGAGCTATGAGTTGTGTATGATAGATTAAAGCCAATACACGTGTCTAGACCCCCGCCATAGATGTGTGTTGGTTCATTATTACCTATAATTTGAACATCTTCATATGCGCTGAGAAGTGATATAAGTCTCCTACCATTGGTGTTAGTGGTGGAGTCACCTAATTTCTTGTGTCTAGTATTTAGGTCACCTATCAGGACAGTGGGCTCAGTGTGTAAAAAGTCTGGGAGATCTGTGTACTGAAGCTGATCTGAGGGAGCATAGGCGTTTAGCACGTTGAGTGTGGAGTTGCCCAGGTGGATAGTGATCCCATGGTACTGAAGGTTGGTAGTCTTTTTGGATACAAGAGGTACATGCGGGAGTGACTTCTTAACATACATCAACCAAAGTGTCGTTTTCTGAGGGATGAGATGTTCCAACTCATCAACTTCACCTCTATATTTATGTCAGGTATTAACACTGGCCATCATGTACTATATTTAGAAAGAAGTTCCCAGAAACTAAGATATATTTTTCAGTCCCCACAATAGACAGGAGGAGCCCTAGTTTTCTGGTATCAGTTCTGGAACATATACTAGCCAGAAATTGTTGTATTTCATCGGAAGACTCGTGTGTTGGCAGCTACCTATTGTGTCAATACGTCTCTCTTGCCCCATGCTGATCTTTCGTTGAGTGCTGGTGATGATCCTGGAGCTTTGGTGGGGAGGGTGGGCCAGGGGTTGGCCGTAGGGAGTACCCTAGCAGCAGTAGTGTTTCTTGAGACCTGCCTGGGTGGCGGGTCTGGGCTCTGTTTTGCATTTTACATACCTCTGTTGAATGGTTCCTCCTGTTGAATGGTTCCAACTTTATCTCTTCAAGCCTGTGTTGCATCATGTTGTGAGCAGAGACCACACCACGGCTTGGTAGAGAGGAATAATCGGGCCACATGGCCCCAGTATTAACAGTTGTAACACCTCCAGGTAGCAGCCTGATAGAGAGTTACCTTCAGAGTCCGATAGGCACCACGGACTCGAATGGTCTTGGGTGGGTCTTCCGAGCCAACCCAGTCTGCAATGACTGCGTTCTTGCCCCTGAGTCGCTTCGTCCTTCTGATGTCGGGATGAGCTTCTAGTAGTGTAGGGGTCTGGTACTGGTCGAGCCCTATGATTAAGATGGTTTTCTTTCTCAATAGTTGGGATGATTGTTCCATGGTTTTTCCCCTTATGCTATTGGTGAGGAGATCCTGTATGACTGCTGGGTCGCTTCTAATCAGAACATGATCTTGTGTACCGACTCTGAACTGAAACTCAGCGGCTGGGTGTTTGTCTTCCGCATCGTTCAGCCAGAGATACTTGTCTTCAGGTGGTGTACCTACAGGGAAGTATAATCTTACTCTCATGGGGGTTGAGGTTGTAGTTGATGATCTCTAAGGTGTTGCAGTTTCTGGTTACCTGTGGAATCACTAATTAGAGGTGAACTGGAAGCATCATTTCTAAATGTTTATACATCACATATTACCTGTCGGTCGGTACAGTAGTAGACTTGGTCTGAACGACTACTGAATGGGACGGAGGGAGGTCTCTCCTTGTTGTTGAATTTTCTGTAGGGGTTATGTGATGTTTGGGTATGTTGCCACCTTGCTGGAGCTGGTAACAACAGTCAGTAACATGACTGTTAGTGTTACAGTGTTTGCTTAACTGTTGCTGTTTAGGTTTCATGCAAGTATCCTTGAAAACCTTGTGATGAACCGGCACCACAGGTGTAACTGTACTGGCCAGTGGGGTACGAGTGGGATCTTACGTGCATATAGTGGGGCAGCTAAATGCAATTTTTCAAGAGAATCATGCAAATGGTGATACATACACCAAATTTGGCATGGTAATTCTCTAATGGTTACTGGTCAAGTCTGCCTGATTGGTCATTTGAAAATATAAGTTGGCGGGCATTTTTCAAGATGGCCGCCATATTGACCATCAAAAGTTGATTTTTTTTTATAGAAATTGATGTAGTTGGTCAATCTGAGTGATCTTGGTGTCGATATGTATGTTTTCAAGCATGCTCAGATGATTTTTTTATAGTTTTAAGTCCATTGTAACATTTTTATCCTCATAAAATAACACTTTTAGTAAAAAAATATAACTTGCTAAAAAAAAAAGTACTCACTATTAGCACTGGTTCCTGTGACTTCTCCTGACAGTACATCTTTGTGCATTTACTGCTGTTCACATATGCAGCTGCAAAGTGCTGTGCAGGAAAGTCCAGAGCGAAAGCATTTGCATCTCTGGTTGCAGTCTTTCTTACAGGAACATTTGGTCAGCTCCTGACAGCACGTCGCAATCGGGGGAAGAGTCGTCCAACGTATCTGCCATGCCTCTCCCTTCTGCGTCCATCCCCAGTTGACAGGACTGCTGGTTTCTGGATTGGAGATGGTTGCCTGGCCCCAGATGATACCAGCCTGGTAGGCAGCCCGCTTTGCATGTTCCTTGAGGGCTGCCTGGGTTGGTGGAATGGAGTCATATGGTCTCTGCTTGCGGGAAAAGAGATTTAGTCTTGCCTCATCTACACAAGTGGCTGCACTAGATCTGTCGTACATGAGGACAACAAATCTTTCCAGTTTCTGCAGGTCAACATCAGCAACTGTTGTTGGACATTGGCTGAGTTTGGTGAATGTTTCTGAAACTTCATCACAGACATTCCAGATCTGCCATGCAGATTTCTTTCCTTTCCCACGGAAGCCAGACACAACGTCACAGCCAGTGAAATCATGAAAGTATAGGATCCCACTAGCTTTCTTAGACCCTATCGCAGAAACTACATCATGAACTGGAATCCATCGATGACTGGCTCCTTGGCCAAAGGCAATCCTCATGTTATCAAGACCAAGCTCCTGTAGTGATGGCAGTACAGATACTGCTATGACGACCACGCCAGTGTCATTGGCTTTGATGATGAGGGACTTGCTACCTTCCATTGCGCATCCCAAGCATGCACAAATATTCGTGTGTCTGCTTCCTCATGACAGCATGGCGCCACAGCTTCTAGGGACTTCTCTGTGTTTGTTATGGCATCTTCTCCCTTTGTCACAACCACTGTGCTTGTCGTCTGTGCTTCACATATTTACTCCGCGAGAAAATGAAATTGTTCTGTCTTGTTTTTGTCATCTCGCAGAAAGTTTCTCCAGTTTTTGGGAGTCTTACTGGTTCCTGTAACTCTTCTCCTGATCCCCTGTCCTCGTTTCGACCTGGCTTCAGACTTCAGACTTGACTTTTTGTACACATCAAACACTACATCCACCCTATTGTATTTGGCACCATAGAATTCCACTTTCGGTAGGATGTCTTCTCTGGCATAGGCATCAAAAGTCTTTGGGGTGCGTGGAGGCAGGGCATTGATCAGTGCTGAGCCATTTATGATGACAGCATCTCCATGTGGTCCTCTCTTTGTAGCATTCACTTGTGCTTGAAGAATTACAGCCAGCTGTGACTTCTGACATGTACAGTATGAAGCTTGCCATTGTCACTGAAGGAGGCAGGAGCTGACTGGTTCTCATGCTTGAAGAATTCTTGCAAGTTATACTGTCTGTTCTGACTGGAGATGAAGAGTCGCGAGAACAGCTGACAGTCATCTTTCAGTACCTTCTCTATGGAACTGCTAACAACGTGGTCAGCAAGTCTGAAAATGGGTGGTTCAGTAGCTTCACTAGAAGCTTTCATCTGAGTGATGTAAGTGACCAGCTCAGAGAAAGCAGTTGGGTATGCGTCCTTGTTCGGATGAAGCGCTTGTGCTTCTTCTTGCTCATGAGCATTTCGGTGTGTTCTTTCTCGGTTGTACAGGTCTGCCAGGCAGCGAGGGTGATACTTCAGTTCTTGTGCCACAACATCTCCTGCACTTAGTTTGGCAAGGAGTTTTCCATCGCTAAGTGTCTTCACACAATCATTCAATCTTATATTAAGTTTCATTGTCATTGCATGTCTTATGTCATCTCCCGAAGCTTCTTCCGCACATAGAAAGCATTCTGTTGCTTTGGGGTCTTTGACCATTCGTGGTATCTTGCTACTGCTGCTCTCCTCTGTAGCAACTGCAGAGGTTCGCCTTTTCTAAGCTCTATTTAACTTTGTGTTGTTGAACAGAAGTCTGCAACTCTCATGATACTGTGCCTTGTTTCTCCTCAAGGTCTCCTCTATCCCATCATCTTCAACAAGTCTTGCAGGGTCAAGCTTGGTTGGCAGTGCATTGATTGAATGAAATAGAGGAATATTCCTTGCCAAGCTCTTGTAACCGTCATCTCCTTTTTGGCAGGATTTGCATGTGGAGACTTAAGATCTTCCTTCTTATCCTGTTGACAAAGACAACACTTTGCCCAGTCAGTGAGGAATGATTTGTTGGTAGATTTTGTGTCCATAACTATTTTTGATCTACAGGGCCGAGGGTTTATCCTTTTACCACCCTGAGGAGCACTTTCTTGTATGGGATACAACTAGGATCATGCCTTTTGCCCTACACCTAGTCCGATCGTTCATCAGTGTCATTAGTCCCGTGCGATCTGTACACCATCCAGATAACTAAACCCCGTTATCCTTGGCTCGGCTCTCCCACGCTGGTACATCCTGTCAATTCAGGTGCGGCTGCTTAACTGATTTGGGGTTGATTAAGCAGCATTTGGGACCCTAAGCTGTTGCAGTAAGACATGCTTTTTCTCAGCTGACACTGAACCCCATGCTGGGTTGCACAGCAGTGATGTCACCAGTGTGCCCTGGTAGTGCCCGACAATCACTCCCTCACATGTAGAGACCCTCTGCATGCTACCCTCACCTAGTTGGAAAAAACATAATAACAGTCATAAATAAGACAAATATATATCTGAGAGTATCAGAAATAGAAAAAAAATCAACTGAGCATGCTTGAAAACATACATATCGACACTAAGATCATTTAGATTGACCAACTACATCAATTTCTATAAAAAAATCATCTTTCGAAGGTCAATTTGGCAGCCATCTTGAAAAATGGCCGCCATCTTGGATTTCCAAATGGCCACTCAGGCAGATTTGACAAGTCGCCCCTAGGGTGTGATCAGGCCACATTTCATGCTTGTATCACCATTTGCACGATTTTTCCATTATCCGCTCTACTAATAAGAAGGTATTGCATTAGACTGGGCATAATCATCAGCCTTAGCTTGACTGTACGCAGGGTCCCTTATACAAAATACAACAGTCGCAATTTCAACAATGCGTGCAAACTGTTCTAGATATGGTGCCGTCATTGTGATCCTCATCTTCCTCTGTGAACTCGCGAGTCTGGTCATTCGGCGGCAACACAATGAAGTTTTAGTAATCAAAACAACACTGAGCTGAACACTGGGGTAGGCTCACCCTTGGGGGGGGCTGAGTCTGGGGTGCTGCTTGGTGCTGGGGTGCTTCTTGGGGCTGGGGTGTTTCTTGGGGCTGGGGTGTTTCTTGGGGCTGGGGTGCTTCTTGGTGCTGGGGTGCTGCTTGGTGCTGGGGTGTTTCTTGGTGCTGGGGTGCTGCTTGGTGCTGGGGTGTTTCTTGGTGCTGGGGTGCTTCTTAGTGCTGGGGTGCTGCTTGGTGCTGGGGTGTTTCTTAGTGCTAGGGTGCTTCTTGGTGCTGGGGTGCTTCTTGGTGCTGGGGTGCTTCTTGGTGCTGGGGTGCTGCTTGGTGCTGGGGTGCTTCTTGGTGCTGGGGTGCTTCTTGGTGCTGGGGTGCTTCTTGGTGCTGGGGTGCTGCTTGGTGCTGGGGTGCTTCTTGGTGCTGGGGTGCTTCTTGGTGCTGGGGTGCTTCTGCTCACTGGGAGAGAAGGCTTTCTGACTTGTTATGCTTCGTAGTTGAAAACAGTTATGGGAATATCTTGAAAACAGAGTTACAGTGTGTGATAATGCTGGTCTGTACAGTGTTGCCACGTATGAAGTGATCAAATGTATTAAATAACTTATAATAACAATAATAAAAACTTGTACCTTGAACTGGGACGTCACAAGTGTTTGACTAAAATTTACCGCCTCTCAGAAAGGTAGATATCAAATGCAAAAATGGAAATTGTCAAACTTTAACCACAATCGTCAGTTTTTGTATAAGACACTGGTTTTTGTTCATAGACTCGAAGAACTGCTGCCACCTTTATGTTGCCGTTTCCAGTTACCTGTGGAATCATTAATTAGAGGTGAACTGGAAGCAACATTCATAAATATTTATGGGTTAAGTTTCCAAACCAAAATGGTGTTTTATCCATTTATTAAGAAAATAAACTATTGCACAATAACTGGGATATCACCGTAAATAGCGCTTTAAGCTGTGAGCGTTAATAATGGACGAAGCTTGGGTATATCTAGCTTCTTAGAGCACACGTCTCAGTGGCTCAGACGGGAGTAGAACTGGCGATAGCTGGCTACTTAATTGATGACTCTGAGGTCAAGGTGTGAGGCACAGTGGGAATACACTGTCACATGTCCACTGGATGACGACTCACGACTCATAGGAAAGTTACCGTGGGTGATGTAATTATATAATCCTAATGTATATAACCCACATTTACATAAGTATCACTGTTAGACAGGGGCTAATACAAAGGTTTTCTGCCTTTGCGACCTCCAACTTGTTTCTGGACTGCACTAGTTGAAAGTCATCGTCTGCACATCAAGGTCAATGCCGTAGTTGTGTGGCTCACTCAGTGCCCCAGGAGGGCTAGAGAAGTTGTGTGGTTACCTGAAACAGCTTCCGTGTTACTGAGACAAGAGTGAGTGAGAAGCTTGTATTATACGCGAGTTAAAGTTATCTGATCACCTCAAGGTTGTACACACAAGCTTATTTCACCAAATGATTAACTAACTTAACCTAACCTAATCTAATTTACCATAACCTAACGCTAACCTAACGCTAACCTCACCTCATTCCCCCCGGTTATATCCATTAGCTGGACTAATCTTCATATTTAACAATCTTATATCTCATGACTCGAATTACTGAGACAACACAACCCCCTCATATAACCTAACCCATCAACCGATCCGTAATACCCAACACCCGGATCTAAAAGACACTATCATTACATCTCGTTCACTACTGCCGGGTTCCTTTTGCTTAATCATTCACCTCAAGAAACACAAAAACAAGCACAAAACTTTGAATATATTCATTTGTTTGTTTGTCAAGTGAATCATGATTGCGGGTTTAAACAGAGCTGGTGTGCCTTTGTAAAGTTGTCCATTAGGATAAAGTTTAACTATACTATTTCCACGCTAATCTGGCCCTTAAGCCACGCCCTTCTTCTTTACTAATAGCTGATTGGATCATAGAAAATCCAAACTAAATGTGTTCACAGTTGTTAAGCAGACCTGTTATTGTCTAAACTAACGTTAAATACCTGAACTATGAAAATGCAAATAATTTCAAGGCTTTAACACTTTATTAAAGGTCGATATAAATACCCGCAGTCCAGGGGAGGTAAGACGCTCAGGGGAACCAATCAGCTACTTGTAACTATAGACGAGGCAGTACTGTTGTATACTCATCTATAAAGTTGTTGTTGTTGTACCAGGATACAGTAAGGTGGGTAATCCCTCAGAAGAATTTACTACAGTGGGAAACAAACGTGATCCCAATCTGAATTTTATGGGTTAAATTACCATTTTTATGGGACTAAGAAATAAGATGTTACCCGAGAGAGAGAGAGAGAGAGAGAGAGAGAGAGAGAGAGAGACTCGGTCATTCACAAGTGGCCAAACAGTTATAGTTGCGTCATGCAGCTCTGGGACTGCTGATCCTGACAGAATGACGAATGTATTATGTAACTCATTAACTGACTGACTTACTGAGAGAACTTTATTGACCAACCTACACTTAACACCACTTACGATCCTTGTTACTTAAGTTATAAGCACTTTGAAGCCAGCTATGGTGGTGTGGTTTATAGGTGGTAGGATGATTTACCACTACATAAATGAAATAACGAGGATCACTTGAGGATTAGACACCCCCAACTTAATTTAAGTCATAATTAAACCCACTATCACTATCTGGGGTGTTAGGTTAGGTTAGTGTGGCAGAAAATGGGTTTGAATCTCCCGTAGAGTTCCTCGGTTACTGTACGGAGTGTTACTTACTGGACTGTACGTAACACAGTGTCACCAAGGAGGCTTGGTGACGTATCGCTACCATAGAGGTTCACTAAACTCTATTCAATTGTTAACTTATTTAATAACTTCCATTAATTTTCAACATTCATCTAAATTATTGGTTACTTTGCCTTATTTATCTTATGGCCACCCACTAGAGGAGGTCATGCCGAGGGAAGGAGGCCAGTGTAGGATCCCTTCATCGTTGTTGATAATTTTGTCAAGGACTATAGTGAAGCCCAGAACTGTTCTTGGCTCCACAGCTTGGGCTGGTAGGCCGGGCCATAGGTCTACCAGCCTGTGTGTGAAGAAGTATTTCCTTATATTCGTTCTGCATGATAACTTGGTGAGCTTGTAGTTATGTCCTCTCGTGTTGGTGGTGCGGGACATCACAAAGATGTGTCCCGGGTTCACGTTTTCCATCACTTTCAGGATTTAGAATGTTTAAGTGAGATCTGCCCTATTGTGCCTTGTCTGAAGGGTTGTTAGTTCTAAGGCCCTCAGTCTACTTGGATAATCTAGATGACATAGTTCAGGAATCATCGTAGTGGCTCTGTGTTGCACCTTTTCTAGGGATGTTAGGTCTTTCTGGAGGTAGGGTTTCCATGCCTGTATACAGTAATCCAGACTGGGACGAACTTGAGATTTGTACAGTTGAAGGAACATTTTCCTATCTATGTATTCAAAGGTTCGCTTTATAATTCCCCAGCATAGGTTTGCTTTCCTCACTGCTGCCCCCACTTGTTGCGCCGCCTTCATTGACTGATCTATCACAACGCCAACATCTTTCTCCTTATCGACAGTATCCAGGAAAGTGTTATTAACAGAATAGTTGTGATTTGGGTTGTTGTACCCAACGTGTAGGGTCTTGCATTTCGTAATGTTAAAGAGTACTTGGCAGTCTCGAGACCATTTGAACAGTTCATGCAGGTCTCTATGCATTGTTGTGACATTGTCTTCACTTGCTACCTTCTCATTTATCTTTGTATCGTCCGCAAACTTGACATTGTGGCTCAATATAGTTCATCTATGTCGCTTATGTAGATAAAAAAACAGATGGGTACAAGGATAGAGCCTTGTGGTACTCCGCTGAGAAAGTTTTTCCACTCAGAATGTACGCCATTTATTACCACTCTCTGTTGTCGGTCTTCGAGCCAATTGTTAATCCACGTCCAAGTCTTGCCTGTGATGCCTTGTGAGTGGATCTTAGAAGATAGTCATGCAAGTGACCCTTCGCCAAACGCCTTGGAGAAATTCCTGCAGTTACACACAGATATAGTGCTCCACGCCTCACGTTACCAATTCATTCATAAAGTGACTCCAACGGTGCCACTTGTTGAGAGAGACCACTGAGAGGTGGAACACATCCACTGATGAACCTTGGTCCACGCAGTCTGTTACCATGATGCGGTGGTGTTGTTACGCGTTGATAATACTGTGCCTGGTCAGGTGTTGGATGATGGCATTCCTCAGAATTTTATCTTAAGAGTTTCCATATACTGAACTGTACAGTATGTCATGTTAGGCTGATCAATCTATAGTTTTCTGCTGCACGTTTCCTGCTCTTCTTGTATACTGGGTGACGTTGGCTGCTACCCAGTCCCTCGGCGCTTTACCTTGCTCCAAGGATTTCCTGAATGAGAGTCTTAGTGGAGTGAAAATCTCGGTCTGTGGCCGTACACTGCAGGGGCTTTGGATTCTTTCAAGCTACTGTAACTACTTCCCTTTTGATGATATTATCTATAATTGTTATTTCTCGTAATTAATTTTCCATCCCTGAAGAATACATTCTCTTAGGCATGTTATCCAATGTCTCGTGATTACCGATGTACAGTATAAGGTACCAGCTGTCATCCTCCAGGGCCACGTTGTTTTCATCACTTGGAGGTCCAACAGTATCCTTGGTTTTCATTTGACCCCCGACACACTCATCAAAGACTTGAGATCTTTATTTAATACTTTACGGTAGTTTCGCCTCGTAGTGCCATGTGGCCGATCTAATTTCCTGATTGGCCGCATTTAAGTCTCTTTTGTATACAACATAATGCGCATGACGTCATGTGTTGCGGTATTTCTTCTACATCTGGTATAGATCTGTGAATCACCCACCTGGTCTTGTTCCTTCTTCTCCTTATACCTTGTCATAACCAATCAGTCATTACCTTTAGTAATAATAAGTTAGGAATCACAGATACGGACAGATAACTACACTTACATTTATTTGGTAAGGTTCCTACACTGATTTACAGTTTGTATGGACATATGAGTTTGACAACCTGGGGACCCCACAGTTCATTACATTACCAAGGTTGGCTTAATTCCTTCACTAATACATCACTTCACTGGGGAAATAACCACTTAAGGTACACTAGGTCGGCCAACGTTTCTCTTATAGCAACACAACTTTGCAAATTATTATTTTTTTCCACGGGAAATAATTAACATAATCGCTTATCAATAGTCTTAGCGTTTACACACGCACGCACTACTACTACTACTACTACTACTTTTTTTTTTTTTTTTTTTTTTTTTTTTACTTGGCCTCCAGCCTCCCCCAATAGCCACACCTTCGCCACCATTTATTTACCTTAATATTAAATATCCTAATACATAAGTAGCTATTCTATCTGTGTTAAATTAGTTGAGCCGCAGATCTATGCGGCATTCAGTGACTGTAGCCTCATAGTCAATATCTGCAGCAGATGTCGGAGTAGGGGCAGAAGCTCTCGTTCCCCTGAGACAAAGCAAAGCCGACCGAAGGAGAGAGAAGGACAGTCGACATCTCATCCAGGCTGTAACATAACTTCTGGGCTGCTGCTTCTGTTCGGAGATCAACTCCGCGAGTCTGGCGTAGAAACATCTTGCACTTGGGCCCATCCCACCAGAGGTTGTGAACACTAGAGGAGTGAAGCTGCCTTGATCAACGTTTTGAATTCTCTCCCCATATGCCCTTCTCTTGTCGCTCTTGTTCCTCCTATGTGCAGCATCGAGAGCTAGGTTACGGTGACATGCGGCCATGGGATCAAAAATCCTGATGTCGAAGAAAGCTCGCTGTCCCCGCGTCCAGAATCCTCGAGCACTGACGTCCACGCGGGCTTCGTTAGATGTATTTGAAGTCCTGTGTTGGAAGATCTCGCCATCCAATGGAAGGAGGGTCGGTTCTACCATGACGTCCCGGCAGATTTCCTTCAACATATTTGCTGTGAGATCCCTTACCTCGTCATGCCTCATGCATATGAAGCCCCCCTTCTTGCAGACCATGGCGTGATCGCCATCATAGGAAAAGCCACACACGCATTAGGAGGGCAATCCTTCTACTGGCCAACCATACCTTAGAGCAATGGCATCTGTAAATTCTTGTTTATTGAGACTGAAACCATTTGCCCTTATCGGTAACGTAGTTAACCAGTTCGAGGCGCCCACCTTCTGCACTATAGCTACTTTTTTTTTCAAATTTTCTGGAACCTGCAGCAATCGTTGCTGCAACTTTTCATTTTGGCAGTGCTGTCGATCTGTCGTAATGGACCTACGAATCTTGTTTACTTCGCTGGTATCCACTTCCCCTGTTGCATTCTGGGCTATTATGTGGTCCGTGAGGGCTACTACTACTACTACTACTACTTTGCTGTCACTCGGAATCGAGTGTGACGATCATCCAACTATGATACATTGATATGAGTCAGGGGGTCACCAAACTTTTTTCACAGTGGGCCGGATAACTGAAAGAATGACGAGCGCGGGCCGTATAATCATTCTGTTCAATACTTGCAAGCCAGAATGAAAGCTCTGGGAAAAAAGACGAAAAACTAAGTTTAGCATTCCATGTTAATCATGGGTGAGTGGCGTGCAATGCACAAAAAACAAAGACAACCAACATATTTATTTACTAAAAAGTTATCAAAGAAGGCGACGTTAGAAAAAAGATAGTTACATCAGACCTAGTGCGCACATATCCGAATCTCACAAACTAAGCAGCAAAAAAGGTTAGTGAGATTTGTGAAACTGACGTTTTATTAAGCAAATTCAAGTACCGTCGGCGGGCCTGATGAACTGACGTCGCGGGCCGTAGTTTGGTGACCCCTGATATGAGTTATTAGAGATGTCACCTAGGTTGGTGAGTTTTAAGGTGACTGGAGGCCGATACGGGACCGGCAGTACCGTTCACAGATGTTGCACATGTGGAGAGCTACATCCAGTGCGGGAGGGGCGGTGGCCAGCGTCTTTCCGGCGCTGGCACTTGTCTGCCTCGGTTTGCAGTCGGGCTAATTCGAAAGTATTGACACCTACTCGTGTGGTGCTCCTCCAAGCGTTACGGTGTGGAGTGATCGTCTCCCGGGTGAGGGGGTCGATTTGGCACTTTTCAAGTTTGTCGTAAGACTGTCCTTATACCTTTTCCGTTGCCCGCCAGCGTTACATTTACCATTCGGTAGGTGACTGTAAAGTAGCTGCTTTGGCAGTCTACTGTCGTCCATGTGGGTCACATGGCCAGTCCAACATAGTTGTTCATGGATAATGGTAGCCTCGATGCTCCTATAGTTGGTGTCAGCAAGAATACTGGCATTTGTTCTCTTGTCTTCCCAGAGAACTCGGAGGATGGAACGTAGACTACGTGGGTGCAGGTTTTCAAGTGCCTTGAGGTGCCTCCTGTATGTGACCCAGGTCTCGCTGCCATATAGCAGGGTGGAGAGAACGACTGCTTGATATACGTGCAACTCTGTAGATAATTTCAGCTCCCTACAGCTGAAGACACTGGTACGGAGTCTGCCAAAGGCTTGAGATGCACTACTGATCCGATGTTGGATCTCTTCATCTATGTCCGTGGTGGTGGACAGGTGGGAGCCAAAGTACTGGAAATGGTTAACTGTGGAGAGGGTTGTTTTTCTAGTCAATGAAGGCAACACGTTTACCATTGGCGAGCACATTAATTTCCTGTTTATTTTCATTAAATCAATCCTGGTGTTTTCTCTTGATCTGGCACTCGGAATCAGGTTGTTTATCAGCCCATCGTCGAGCTGTTCTATGCTTCCCCCCTCCCTACACACACACACACACACACACACACACACATAAGAACATAAGAATGGAGGAAACTACAGCTAGCCTACTGTATTGGCCCATACTGGGCATTCCCATTTACACCCAACCCCTATTGCTCATATAAGCATCCAACCTATGTTTGAAGCTATCCAGCGTATTCGAGTTAATGATGATATTTGGTAACTTGTTCCATTCATCCACTACTCTATTTCCAAACCAGTGTTTACCTATTTCGCGCCTAAATCTAAATTTGTCTAATTTAAAACCATTGTTACGAGTTCGCTCCTGGTTGGATAGTTTGAGTACCTTTGTAATGTCCCCTTTATTCAGCCCTGACTTCCATATACACCTCTATCATATCGCCCCTCACTCTACGTCTCTCGAGGGAGTGCAAATTAAGATGCTTTAACCTGTCTCTGTACTCAAGGTTCCTAATGCCCTGGATTAGTCTTGTCATTCTCCTCTGAATTCTTTCCAAGGATTCTATATCCATTCTGTAATAAGGTGACCAGAATTGAACTGCGTAATCCAAGTGAGGTCTCACAAGCGCAAGATATAGTTTTAGGATGACCTCGCTAGTCTTGTAACTAACACCTCTTTGAATGAACCCAAGTACACACACACTAAATGCTCAGTAGGCCAGAGTCGTTAAACACAAACATCAATATATGATTTATATCTGTTAGGGTTTAATACACAGTAATGCACCGGCAATGGAAGACGTTTATTGCTCCAGGAAAAGTATTGCCTTCAGCTCGTATGCAAATCAGTCTGCATTATTCAAGGGATATACCTGGAGATCGTCCCAGAAGCTTGAAACTGCAGGGATTGTAGACCAGCTTGTGTTACCACTTGTGAGCTGGTACAAGTAGGTGGTGACGTGAGGTTGGGTTGGGTGGCCACCAGGTCATCAAACCTTAACTCACCAGGTAACCAGGTCTCTTACTAACCCTACCATCAGGTCACCGGGTCTAACTTACCAGGTCATCAGGTCTCTTAACTCACCTTATCACCTGGTCTTTAACTCACCAGGTAACCACTACACCATGTTTATAACTCACCAGGGGTCTAATTCACAGTGTCGCCATATCACCATGTAACCAGGGCCCGTATGACATAATAGTACTGTTAGCTAGCAGTAAAATTTATAAGTTGCACACAAAGCTTAACTAGCAAACTCTTACCACACAAATAGTTGTTTGTTAAGTACCGCTAAACAGCGCTAATGATAGCAGGAGTTCATCATATAAAATGGTCTTATGGCTGAATAACTTCAATACAATTATGAAGATTAATTTCAATATTTACATCTATATTCATTTTGATCATTAAAATAAAATCTAATCTGTGCCGTTTGAAGGAGGATTTATTAACCAAGGATAGTGATCGGTGGCGTTTCCTTGCCGTGCTGTTAGTAAACAAACACGTTACTGAGGAAATGGAAGTCTCAACCCCACGAAAGAAATGGAAGCCCAACTGGACAGCAAACCAGAGAAAAGGTTAATATTGAAGGGCCGCTTGAAGGCTTTCCTTATTAATAAAGACAAAAGAGGGGGTTATTTTTCGTTATTAACCCATCACCTTTTTACGATTTTTTTCTTACCATTTAGTACATCTCATCGAGTAACGATGAAATATACTCGAAGTAAACGGCGCATTCCAAAAATAAACTCGATATTCGCGATTTATAAGTTGTAAAAGTCATGAATATTTCTAAGACCCAATTTGATGTTATGGTGACACTCAGCGTCGCTCTCGTCCTAACCTAACCTAACCTAACCTAACCTAACCACCTGACCTAACTGGCCACGTCCTAACCTAACCTAACTAAAAAAAAGTGATTTGCCCCTAAGATAAATGTGAGAATCGTCGAAAACAGCAAGAAATCTAGCGACAAATATATTTTTCATGTGAAAAAAGGTGATGGGTGGTGAACCAAAGAGGGCGTGGCTGGAAGGTGAACGGAAATAAAACAACAGGAAAAAATCACATGACTTGTACACATTGACTACACAATATATATATGACGGCATTGCACGTAGGTTAGGTTAGGTTTTTCCTAGCCATTTTTTCTGTGACTTTTTTCCTGGATTCGGCTGTAAATCAGTGAGAGTCAATGGTACGTTTCCTGGTGTGGCTAGGTCAGTGGCAGAGTGTGAGACACGCTGGTTCTCAGTATTGCCCAGGTCAAGAAAGAAGATCTCTGCTATAAAGAGGAAATACACACAATATATTCACACTATAATTAATATATACACACACTATATTCATGAAGTATATCTCTTCTTTCCCGATAAATGTGTTGCCGCCGCTGATGGTGTTGTTGGTTCGCCTTAGTATCAACTAACAGACGATGTACTATTAGTGCTTAACAGGACAGCCTTAACAACTGGTCCAGGTCACCACATAACTAGGTCTCAAAATCACAAGGAAAACAGGTCACCATATCACTACTGTAGGTCTCTCACTCACCAGGTCACGGAGAGACAACAACCTCTAGATCATTATAACCCAACAAGCACTAATTGCCTCCACATCTGGGTCTCTGAGGCTTGTTAGCTGCCGTGCTCTTAACGAGGTGATGATGACAGCCAATCACCTGCCCTTAATGGTGACGTCATCAGTATCTCTAACGAGGATTCCATGAGGTGTGATTTATTATTATTATTATTATTATTATTATTATTATTATTATTATTATTATCATCACCATCATCATCACCATCATCATCACCATCATCATCATCATCACCATCATCACCATCATCATCATCATCATCACCACCTTGTCACCCAGAAGCCTAATAGACAGTTCTGTTCGTGTGTGTGTGTGTGGATTGTCTGCTTCTTGTCCCCTCCTCTTCAACTTTCCAGAGGAACCTTCAGCCTATCTTGTCCTGGTTCTACCAACAGGCATCCTTACACCTGGGTCACAATAGGTACTGTCTTAATTAGTCTCCTTACACCTGGGTCACAATAGGTACTGTCTTAATTAGTCTCCTTACACCTGGTCACAATAACTACTGTCTTAATTAGTCTCCTTACACCTGGGTCACAATAACTACTGTCTTAATTAGTCTCCTTACACCTGGGTCACAATAACTACTGTCTTAATTAGTCTCCTTACACCTGGGTCACAATAACTACTGTCTTAATTAGTCTCCTTACACCTGGGTCACAATACCTACTGTCTTAATTAGTCTCCTTACACCTGGGTCACAATACCTACTGTCTTAATTAGTCTCCTTACACCTGGGTCACAATACCTACTGTCTTAATTAGTCTCCTTACACCCGAGTCACAATAACTACTGTCTTAATTAGTCTCCTTACACCTGGGTCACAATAACTACTGTCTTAATTAGTCTCCTTACACCTGGGTCACAATAACTACTGTCTTAATTAGTCTCCTTACACCCGAGTCACAATAGGTACTGTCTTAATTAGTCTCCTTACACCTGGGTCACAATAACTACTGTCTTAATTAGTCTCCTTACACCTGGGTCACAATAACTACTGTCTTAATTAGTCTCCTTACACCTGGGTCACAATAGGTACTGTCTTAATTAATCTCCTTACACCTGGGCCACAGTAACTACTGTCATAATTAGTCTCCTTACACCTGGGTCACAATAACTACTGTCATAATTAGTCTCCTTACACCCGAGTCACAATAACTACTGTCTTAATTAGTCTCCTTACTCCTGGGTCACAATAACTACTGACTTAATTAGTCTCCTTACATCTGGGTCACAATAACTACTGTCTTAATTAGTCTCCTTATTCCTGGGTCACAATAACTACTGTCATAATTAGTCTCCTTACACCCGAGTCACAATAACTACTTTCATAATTAGCCTCCTTACACCTGAGTCACAATAACTACTGACTTAATTAGTCTCCTTACATCTGGGTCACAATAACTACTGTCTTAATTAGTCTCCTTATTCCTGGGTCACAATAACTACTGTCATAATTAGTCTCCTTACAACGGGGTCACAATAACTACTGTCATAATTAGTCTCCTTACTCCCGAGTCACAATAACTACTGTCATAATTAGTCTCCTTACACCCGAGTCACAATAACTACTGTCTTAATTAGTCTCCTTACTCCTGGGTCACAATAACTACTGTCTTAATTAGTCTCCTTACACCTGGGTCACAATAACTACTGTCTTAATTAGTCTCCTTACACCTGGGTCACAATAACTACTGTCATAATTAGTCTCCTTACAACGGGGTCACAATAACTACTGTCATAATTAGTCTCCTTACTCCCGAGTCACAATAACTACTGTCATAATTAGTCTCCTTACACCTGGGTCACAATAACTACTGTCTTAATTAGTCTCCTTACACCTGGGTCACAATAACTACTGTCTTAATTAGTCTCCTTACACCTGGGTCACAATAGGTACTGTCTTAATTAGTCTCCTTACACCTGGGTCACAATAACTACTGTCATAATTAGTCTCCTTACACCTGGGTCACAATAACTACTGTCATAATTAGTCTCCTTACACCTGGGTCACAATAACTACTGTCTTAATTAGTCTCCTTACTCCTGGGTCACAATAACTAGTCTTAATTAGTCTCCTTACACCTGGGTCACAATAACTACTGTCTTAATTAGTCTCCTTACACCTGGGTCTCAATAACTACTGTCTTAATTAGTCTCCTTACACCTGGGTCACAATAACTACTGTCTTAATTAGTCTCCTTACACCTGGGTCACAATAACTACTGTCATAATTAGTCTCCTTACACCTGGGTCACAATACCTACTGTCTTAATTAGTCTCCTTACACCTGGGTCACAATAACTACTGTCTTAATTAGTCTCCTTACACCTGGGTCACAATACCTACCGTCTTAATTAGTCTCCTTACACCTGGGTCACAATAACTACTGTCTTAATTAGTCTCCTTACACCTGGGTCACAATAACTACTGTCTTAATTAGTCTCCTTACACCTGGGTCACAATAACTACTGTCTTAATTAGTCTCCTTACACCTGGGTCACAATACCTACTGTCTTAATTAGTCTCCTTACACCTGGGTCACAATACCTACTGTCTTAATTAGTCTCCTTACACCTGGGTCACAATAACTACTGTCATAATTAGTCTCCTTACACCTGGGTCACAATAACTACTGTCTTAATTAGTCTCCTTACACCTGGGTCACAATACCTACTGTCTTAATTAGTCTCCTTACACCTGGGTCACAATACCTACTGTCTTAATTAGTCTCCTTACACCTGGGTCACAATAACTACTGTCATAATTAGTCTCCTTACACCTGGGTCACAATAACTACTGTCTTAATTAGTCTCCTTACACCTGGGTCACAATAGCTACTGTCATAATTAGTCTCCTTACACCTGGGTCACAATAACTACTGTCTTAATTAGTCTCCTTACACCCGAGTCACAATAGATTGCAAGCCGTAATTATTTTCTTTATTCTGATGTATCTAACTACAGTATCTGCCTTTTAACCTCTCCTATAATTAACCTAACCTAACCTAACCCAACCTAACCCAACCTATTAGAAAAGTAACAACCCTTTATTGCCACATACAGGTATTTCACAATTGATCACCTTAATTACTATGTTTCATTTACGGTGTGGTGGACGGGGTTTTTTTGAGGGGTTGAAGGTAGGGGGGAAGGGCGGTAGGAAGTGGGGGGGGGGGCGGTAGGAAGTGGGGGGCGGTAGGAAGTGGGGGGGGGGGCGGTTAGAGGTGGAGATTTTAATTGACGTCTCTGAAAATTAACTTGTGGTTCCCAAGACTCGTCTGATGTTATTGTATTTCTGTGATATTGAAAATTGTTGAGTTATTCTGTACTAAAGCCGTTTTCGCGAGGTTAGGTTAGGTTAGGTTAGGTTAGGTTGCAGTAGTTAAGATTCTTACCCTGTTGTGTGTTTATTGGTCTTCTTCTTCTTCTTCAATGGTGGACAAAAACGGCCTCGCACTCCTAGGGTATCGCCGTATCCTCCAACAACGACCAGCTATATGTTCCAATAATCACCCCGGCGGCGTCTCACATCTCCTAGGGATGGAAGATGAATTAGCCAAGGGTGACCTGACACGACGATATCTTCTTTCACTCTTATTTATTTTTCCGGGTTTCCGTCTTCTTCCCAAATGAAGCAGAACAAACATATCATTCATTATGTTTGGCTGAGTAATTATGGTTGTGTTATGGGGTAATATTGAAGGAATTTGGGGTAGAAATGTTTATTGGTTGATGGATGGACTCTATGTTGTGTGTCAGGGCGGTTGTTGAAATTATAGGAAAATTACCTTCTGTATGATGATAGATAAGCAGTATTTTTGGGGTCACTATCATAGTATGGATGAAGCCGTACCGTAATATTGTACTGACGGAATATGTATATAAAAATCCCTAGGAATTATATATAGCATTTATGTGTGTGTGTGTGTGTGTGTGTGTTTATGTGTGTGTGTGTGTGTGTGTGTGCACGAATGTTAGTTAGCAGGTGCGTATAAGTAAACCCCCATGAACCATAGTACTTTTAAATGACCATATTTTTAATTTATTTTTACGCTTAATACTCCACCAGAAACACAAGATGCATCACCTGAACCACAAACACTTGACGGGGGTAAATCCCATAACGATACCAGACTTTATAGTTTAATAAATCATAACTTTTTGTTGTTTTTGGTGTTAGATAAATGGCCGCACCCCCACCCCCCTCAAACCCAACCCCCCTCAACCCCACCCCCCTCAACCCCACCCCCCTCAAACCCCACCCCCCTCAAACCTCACCCCCCTCAACCCCAACCCCCCTCAACCCCAACCCCCCTCAACCCCAACCCCCCTCAACCCCACCCCCCTCAAACCCCACCCCCCTCAAACTCCACCCCCCTCAAACCTCACCCCCCTCAAACCCAACCCCCCTCAACCCCACCCCCCTCAACCCCACCCCCCACAAACCCCACCCCCCTCAAACCCAACCCCCCTCAAACCCAACCCCCCTCAAACCCAACCCCCCTCAAACCCAACCCCCTCAACCCAACCCCCCTCAAACCCACCCCCCCTCAAACCCCACCCCCCTCAACCCCCCACGTCTAGATCTCCCACGTTAATGATAATCAAGTAGAGAGGCTATAAAAGGTTTATATATTTCCCTATAGGTTAAGATGTTTAATTGGCTCGGTCCTTATGATAACTGAAGCCCATTCGAGTTTCTACAGGTATTTTGTTTTGTAATGACGTCACTTGTGTTGATTTCCTTCTTGATATATTTCATCTGTTTGGTTATCTTCCGAGAGAGAGAGAGAGAGAGAGAGAGAGAGAGAGAGAGAGAGAGAGATTTTCATTCAAATTGTCATACAAGTTCTCTGTGATTGAACATGAACGTAGACAGTGCAGGAACACAAACAGCGTACAGTCCTTGAGGAAAGTTGTTGACACAGTCCAGGTGGTGGGTGTAAAGTCCTCCCCACCCTTACTGGACGGCGGGTCGTTATCAGTAATGCCACTCGTGAAAAAACAAATTTTTCCAGATTCGTGTCTTAATATTTCCAGATCGCTAAACAAAATTCGACGTATGACAAAATTATATCCAATTACAATTATTTTAATTTTAATCAATACAATTATCCAAAATGTACAAAATGTATAAAATATGCACTAAAATAATAGATAATGAAATCGAAATATTCACTCGGTATTCTGCAATACAAAAGAAAGCGAAATCTATTCGTTGGGAGGTGTGAAACGAAACTTAAGTGAACTATGATTCTTAAATATAAAAACAGAAAATTAATAAACGAAATGGGAAGAAAAAAAATTAGTGTATGGGAGATTTTCAAAAAATTCTACCAAGCTTTCGAGGTTCGGGCAAAATTGTCAAGATCTAGCAACAAATTTCTTCACGTTTGTTTATCATTTTCACCAACTCTTCATTCCACGTGGGACTTTTATTGTTACTCCTGCTTCGCTGTCACTCGGAATCGTGTATGACGATCATCCATCGATGATACAATGATATGAGTTATTAGTTATGGTGATCTCTGAGGTGACTAAAGAGGCCGGTACGGGACCGACAGGGTCGCCCACAGATATTGCACGAGTGGAGGGCTACATATAGTGCGGGAGGCGGCAGCGGTAGCGTCTTTACGGCGCTGGTGCATGTCTGCCTCGGTACCCAGTCAGGCTAACTCTAAAGTATTGATATCTTTTTATTTTTATTACCTTACGACATGTTTCACAGGCCACATTTTCTAATTGATCATAAGAGGTTACGTCAAAGCTTTAGAACACGTGAAGAAAACAAATATCCAGTCGTCAGCTTCCTCGATCAAATATATATTTTAAGTTATAAAGATATTTGATAAAAATTCCGTTAATTGTTAGATATCCAAAGACCACGACGAGTAGTCACACTCATCACCACCCCTGATTTGTTGTCAAACACCGAGTCGATCTCATTCACCGCGGATACCTCAATCATCGGGACTTCGGGACTTCCTCAGTCACTAAGTTGTCATCGGTCACTGAGACGTACTCGGTCACTGAGTCGTCCTCAAGATAACCAACAGAGCCATCATATCTGACCTGACACCTTGAGTGGCTCTATCTAGGAGGTATTATATACAGTAATAGAGTGTGTCAAGGCAATAGATTACCTCAACGTATATTAATATCTTACTGACGGACATACAAACATGACCAACTCACTCTGTCAGGGAGTACGTCAGATTTTTTCAACTTGTAAATATTTCCTGATATTTTTCAACATCTGAGGCAGCTGGTATTGGCAGGGTGGTGACTGATTACTCTTATGGGCGCACATTATGCCCCAAAACAAACAGACACACAGACATATTCTATTCTAGTTATCGAAATAAAATTGTTGGCTAAACCAATTATTTCTAGAGGCTGAAGACTGTGTATGGTGTAGACAATGATGTGCCTGAACCAACTGTGTTATACAGTGTACTTGACCGTAGGGAAGATATGTACAGGAAATATCCGGGAAATGAAATAAATCATTCCAATCATTTGAACACTACTGAAACACGCTCCGGTATATTGAATAACCCTAAGTTCAACGCTCCGGTATATTGAATAACACTAAGTTCAACGCTCCGGTATATTAAATAACACTAAGTTCAACGCTCCAGTATATTGAATAACACTTTAGTTCAACGCTCCAGTATATTGAATAACACTTAAGTTCAACGCTCCGGTATATTGAATAACACTTAAGTTCAACGCTCCAGTATATTGAATAACACTTAAGTAGTATTTGGTTTGGTTAATAATTACATAATACAGTAATCTGAAGGGGGGTTAATCTTCAGTTGATCCTATTTTTTTCTTTCAATATAAACTAAAATTCCATCTATAAATACGTCACAGTTTATAACATGCTAAAAAATCTGTATGTAAATTTTTTTGGGTTTATGTAAAAGAATAATTACCGAGACTGTCAAAAAAATGTAATTGGTTTGGTGATGACATTCAACGTTTTTGTTTAGTGAAAATTAATTGATATTTGTTGTGATAATGTTGGCAATAAAATAGTTCTGATTGTGACGTCATTCGTATTTATAGGGAATAATCGTTCAATTAGACTTCAGAATGAACTGGATTGTCTTGTGAAATAGAGGTGACTTCTGTGTTAGCATTGTTAAATTAACTCTTTGTGTCGTTGTAGAAGAGCAGCTCTATATCTACGTTACCAAACTTTACCTTAGGTTAAGATAGGTTAGGTCAGGGTAGGGTAGGGTAGGGTAGGGTAGGGTAGCATTTGGCTAGGTTTAGTTTAAAGTCGGTTAGGTTAGTCTATTTATTAAGCGGGTTTGGTTACAATAATCTACAAAGCTAAGCTAAGCTAAGCTAAGCTGGCTTAGTTTATTTTTTTTTACCTAAAATAACCTATTCTAACTTAACTCAGTGTTTACAAAGATCAGCTGACCAATGTTTACAGACATCAGCTGACCAATGTTTACAAGGATCAGCTGACCAATGTTTACAGACAACAGCTGACCAATGTTTACAAGGATCAGCTGACCAATGTTTACAGACATCAGCTGACCAATGTTTACGAACATCAGCTGACCAATGTTTACAAACATCAGCTGACCAATGTTTACAGACATCAGCTGACCAATGTTTACGAACATCAGCTGACCAATGTTTATAAACATCAGCTGACCAATGTTTACAGACATCAGCTGACCAATGTTTATCAGGTCTCCCGGTCTCCTCACTATGATACATAATCCGAAGATATGGTAATTAATCCCACCTCCAGAGTATTTTTTATACCGTAAGAAATCCTCTGGTTTTCATGTGACCACCAAGGATTTATTTCATACTTCAGTGAAATCCTCGGTCAGTTGTAATCCTTTTAGGTGTGTATTGCTTTGGGCATTTGTAATCCTGTAAGATTCTATATTTTGTATTTTCTTGTGTGTTTAAGTAATCTCCGGGGTGTATGGACTGTAATCCCCGCCCCTAGTGTACTACGACGTTGTGTACCGCATGTGAGTCTTAATCGCCTTATTTAAGCTCCAACTGTACAGTATACTATAACCCCTACTACAGACGCTACTCTCTCTCTCTCTCTCTCTCTCTCTCTCTCTCTCTCTCTCTCTCTCTCTCTCTCTCTCTCTCTCTCTCTCTCTCTCTCTCCTTCCCCACTATAAAAAGAGGCTCAACTTTAAGTACACCCTAGAAAAAATAAATAAAAAAATAAAGCTGGTAAATAAGGAGAGGCCTAACACTAACAGCATCCTGGGGAAAAATAATACTGTACACGAAAAAGCTGGAAAAATATTACCGGTGTATATTCCATAAATCCGTTGATGGCGTCAATAATATGGGGTTAAGTATGTCCAATATGGCAACTGAGGGAATTATATGGTAGGGTGGTTTAAGATTGTGCAATATGGAAACAAGGGGGAAGATGTGATAAATTAAGGAAGATATGGCAATTGGAGGAAGATATGGCAACTGGGAGAAGATATGGCAACTGGGGGAAGATATGGCAACTGGGGGAAGATATGGCAACTGGGGAAAGATAAGGCGAGTTCTGTGTTTCGTACCCTAACCTCACCCCACTTAATTTAATCTAACCTAACCACACACACACACACACACACACACGTACTGTACTCTACTACTACTATCTTGTCGCTCGGAATTGATTATGACGATCATTGCGCATGTCGGGGTCATTTTCATAAAACCAGTCCTAATGTATTCTTTTGATCTGGCCGAGGGTCTCTGCAGGTTTTAGTCATAACTGTATTAAGAGTATCCCATTTGGCACTGGGATTCACGTCGTTTGGTGTTGAGTTGTTTGTAAGCCTATGTTCGAGCTGCTCTCTGAAAGCATGTGGTACCGCTGGATCCTCCAGACGCTTAGTATTAACACCTCTTCTGGAGGCTTGCTGCCTTCGCCGTTTAGGGGCGACGTGAAGTGAGAGCTTGGCTCTGACAAGTCGACGATGAGTGTCGCAGTGGTCTGAGCCACGTATGGCACGGGTGATGAGGACATATCGGCGATCTTTTTCTCTGACAATGATCTAGTCAATGAGATGCCAGTGTTTGGGTCATGGGTGTTGCCACGATCACTTGAACTTGTCGGCCTGCATAAACAAGGTATTGGTGGTAGTGAGGTTGTGTACAGCACACTTGCTGAGGAGGAGTAGGGTGTTGGGATTACACTTGTCAAGTCCATTTCTCACTATGGTTCCTTACCAAATGTCAGCATCTCTGCCAGCTCTGGCATTGAAGTCACCAAGGAGCACAACCTTGTCTTCACTGGGATAGAAGTTAGCTCTCTGTCAAAGTCGGCGTAAGAGGCCTCCTTGATGTCATCCTCTGCATCCAGTGTTGGGGCGTATGCTCTGATGAAAAAGGCATGACGTGAGTGATTCAGTGGGACTCAGGGCGTCATGAGGCGCTCGTTGATCCCAATAAGCATTTCAGTTAGCCTGTGTAGGATGCATTGGCGGATGGCAAAGACAACTCCATAAATGCGGGTTCTCTCCGCAGCAGGCTTACTCTTCCAGACGAAGGTGTAGCCAGACCCCCGTCAGTGAGCCGACCTTTATCTGGGAGCCGGGACTCTCTAATGGCTGCTGTGTCGATGTTATACCCAGACAGCTCTTTTGCCACAGGGGTGATCCTTCTTTCGGGACGCTCATTTGTGCCAGTATCGAGAAGGGTCCTGACATATCATGCAGCGATCTTAAGAGGTTTGTTTTTGTTTTGATCTGGGATTATAGTGGCGTTTTCGACCACATAAGGATGACCTTACTAGATGCGGTTGCCCAGTCAGGTTGATTCTTTAGGCAGGCTATGTTTAGGGCACCCTTTCTAGCCCCTCCCCGTGTGTGGTGTGCAGAGTGGCTCCTCGAAAGGGCTGCTCAGTCGCACAGACAGGACCTGATTGCACTGCTGCCTAGATCACCAATGCATAAACGACCATCTCATCTATGCCCGGGATTAGTCCACCCGGGCACAAATCACTGGCCCACATCGGGGCCTGGGGGGAGGGGGGGGGGGGCGAAAATGTAATAATTATTCATAGTAAATAAAATTTATAATACAAAGTAAAATAAAATAATGATAACAATAATAATAATAACACTGTAATAATAATAATAATAATAATAATATAATAATAATAATAATAACAACAACAACAACAAAGAACTATAAAGAAATATAAAATATAATAAATAAATAAAATAGTGATAAACGCTATATGTATGTTGTGTTGTCAAGTAAAAGAAACAATTGAGACCCTGCAATTGTGTGTAAATGAGACAGAAACACAGATCAGCAACCTGGGACTTGGTCACAATTTTTGTGATGCCATATGGCAGCAGGGTCTACCATTAGACAACACATTATGTTTCCAATATCTTCCCAGGCGGTAGTACCTCCCAGTCCGTCGCCATAGGACTTTTGGGGTATTAAGAGTTTGATGAGGATATGATGAGCCGGAACATAGCTGCGCGTGAGCTGATTTATGTGGTGAGGCAGGAGCTCAGGCTGCAACCACACATCTTGGCTATCCCTTTTTCCTGATCCAGTGGTGCAAGTGTTGCAATGACTGGGGAGAGGGAGAGTTGCAATGGACTGCCGATAGTCCAGTTTGTTGGGTTTCGCCTTAGTAGTCTGTCCATCACGCGTTGCCATCATCCGCCAGTGTAGTTGCTGGGCTTCCATGTTGGTCACCTCTTCCGCCTATACCGCCGTTGGGGTCTTGTTGGAGCACTTAAGCATTTCTGCCTCATGCAGGGGCTCCACCACAGATTTCTCGCTCGGAGTTTACTCCCGTAGCCATATACCTATCACGGTTAATCCACAAGGCAGGGCGGCAGTGGTTGATAGGAGCCAGGACGTGTCCACATGCCAGTGGGCCTATGCGCCGTCATTCTGGGGTCCACTGGTGCTCCGAGATCCCCTGCTGGTCTAGTCTGGGCCCACGAGGCACTCAGTTACCGTGTGTTGCCACGAGGAGGCACAGCAGGAGTCTTAATGGTGAAGAGGCTGTGTACTGGCAGGGGAGGACTTATGCAAGCTGCTTCCCTGTTCACCACGAGGGCTGGCCAGCGGCGGTAGCTGAAAGCGAGAGGAAACAAGCTGTGCCTGCACCTTAACACAAACATAATGCTGCCACACACACACACACACACACACACTAAACCAACATAAACACAAAACAAAGACAAGCCGCATTGAGACTTTTCCTAACTTTAACTATTTTTTATTTATATTTAGAATCATTCTTCTCTTAGGTTAGGTTAGGTTAAGAGAATTAGTTGAGAAAATCTACACCCCTCTTTCTCTCCTTCATCCCGCTCCTCCTTCCTTCCCTCTCCTTCTTTTTTTCACTCTTCTGTTCCTTCATTTTCTTTCTACCTTCCCTTTCCCCGTCTCACTTCCCATTTCCCCCCTCTTTTACCCTCCCTTTCCTCCCTTTTCCATCCTATCTCCCCCTCCCACATCCCTACTCCCGTCCCCTTTCCTCCACCTCTTCCTCCTGCTTCTTCTTCCTTCCCCGTCTCCCCCTCTCCCACTTCTCCCATCCTCTCACGCTCCCTTTACATATCCCACCTTCATTTCCATCTCCCACTTCCTCCTCCCATCTCCCCCTCCTCCCCTTCTACCTTTTCCTTCCCTTCTTCCCATCCCACTCTCTTCCCCTTAACCCCCACCTCCTCCATTCTGCCCTCTCCCACACTCGACCCCCTCCTCCCCCATCTGTCAGGCGGACCAACACCCCCAATATGAAGCTGTACAGGTCGGGTATTTGCCGAGTCCCTTTTATATCTCCCCTTTAAATGGATTTGGAGAGAAATATATCCATCTGCCTTAGTGAATAGCACCAATAGGGAGGCTACAGTGGCGGACATATTGGACTGAGACTATATATAGTTATCCGTACTTACGGCTACGTTAAGTTACGGTCGAGTGAGAATTTATTCGGGTTAGTTTGTTGGTTGTCGGATCTCGGTTTTGTTTGGTTATATTGTTTAAAGACTGACAGATGGAGATAGAGGAATGAACAGACAGATCGACAACTATAAGCGAGCGTGCACACACACACACACACACACACACACACACACACACTATATCAGGTTTGAACCCCCCCCCCCCCCTCCCGTTATAACCGTCTTAAAGGTGTGAGACTATTATGGTCTGTGCTGAAGGTTGGGACCCTCCGTCAGGTCGGGACCCTACGTCAGGTTGGGACCCTCCGTCTGGTCGGGACCCTCCGTCTGGTCGGGACCCTCCGTCAGGTCGGGACCCTCCGTCTGGTCGGGACCCTCCGTCAGGTTGGGACCCTCCGTCTGGTCGGGACCCTCCGTCTGGTCAGGATCCTCCGTCAGGTTGGGACCCTCCGTCAGGTCGGGACCCTCCGTCTGGTCAGGATCCTCCGTCAGGTTGGGACCCTCCGTCTGGTCAGGATCCTCCGTCAGGTTGGGACCCTCCGTCTGGTCGGGACCCTCCGTCAGGTCGGGACCCTCCGTCAGGTTGGGACCCTCCGTCTGGTCGGGACCCTCCGTCTGGTCAGGATCCCCCGTCAGGTTGGGACCCTCCGTCTGGTCGGGACCCTCCGTCAGGTCGGGACCCTCCGTCAGGTTGGGACCCTCCGTCAGGTTGGGACCCTCCGTCTGGTCGGGATCCTCCGTCAGGTTGGGACCCTCCGTCAGGTTGGGACCCTCCGTCTGGTCGGGATCCTCCGTCAGGTTGGGACCCTCCGTCAGGTTGGGACCCTCCATCTGGTTGGAACAAAGTAAACAACAATGGACTAAGTAAACAATAATGGACTATGTAAACAACAATGGACTAAGTAAACAACAATGGACTATGTAAACAACAATGGACAAAGTAAACAACAATAGACAAAGTAAACAACAACAGACAAGGTAAACAACATTGGACATGCTCGTTAAGTTGTCTGTCCACTTCTCTTTCATTGTAAATATTGTGTTGTTTAAAATATTTTCAAATTTACAGTCAGTAAGTGAGGTCACGACAGGGTTAGCTCCTGAGGGATAATTATCAGATATGGCCATTGCTATGTGTGGGTGTGCGAGTTTGTTGGCCAAGCTGGAGATGGTCACGTTGGGGAACCTGAAATTAAAGGAAGAGATGGCGAGAATGAAATTAGAGGAAGAGATGGTTAGACAAGGAAAGCCTGTGTCTGACGATAACTCAGACGAGTGGAAGGTTGTGAGGAGAGGGAAGACCAAACTGGTGATGAAAAAACACACCGAGGATACGTCAACAACGACATCAACAGCTAAGTGTACCAACTCGTTCAGTCCCTTCATACACGAATTGGACGTTAGTACAGTCAGGGACGGGGCTGACAAGGAAGGTATAAAAACTTTAATTGTTGGTGACTCACAGGTAAGGTACTTGGACAGGGCTTTTTGTGGTAAAAACATAAATAGGATGAGGGTGTGTTTGCCAGGAGCTGGGGTGGGGGATATAATTGACAGGATGGACAATATCTTGTCTGGTAATGGGAACAAACCCATTATCTGCCTCAGTGCAGGAGGCAATGATATTGGCCGATGTAGGAGCGAGGAGCGTCTTGATAAGTTCAAGGCAGCTATAGATTGTATTAGAACTAAGGGAGGGATCCCTATCATATGCAGTGTCCTGCCTAGAAGGAGAGTTGGCAGTGAATGGATGTCAAGGGCGGTTGGTGTCAACGACCATCTTGACAAATATTGCAAGTCAATATCAGTCCCATTCATTGACAACTGGGACAACTTCTATGGCAGAAGGGACCTTTATGCTAGGGATGGGGTGCACCTGTCTAGGGATGGGGTGGCAACCCTGGCTGGGTCTCTCGAGAGGGCAGTTCAAAGGATATCGAAGCCTGTAAACTGCTAGGGGAACATATGGGCACGGGGGTGGAGGAGACTGCAGTGGGAGCGGGTAAACAAAGTGAAAGATTACAGGGAAATAGTGTTAGGAATGATGACAAAACTAAATTAGACGGAGATTAAAACCTAAACGCGGTAAAGAGAGGACTCAGAACACGACTAACCTAAATGTCTACTACGCGAACAGTAGAAGTATGAAAAACAAAATGGATGATATTAGGGCCTTGTTATGTACCGAAAAATTGATATAATAGCATTCACTGAAACATGGATTAATCTTGACTCACGTGAGTTACCTGTCGAATACCTAATTGCGGGTTACAAATTGTTCCATACTGATAGGCAGACCAGGAAAGAAGGCAGAGTAGCAATCTATGTCAGGGATAATCTGAAGTGTGAAATGAATATAGAAATAAAAACTGAGCGGAATACAGAAACAATTTGGATAGCATTAATTGACGGTAGGGAAAAATTAATCATAGGATTAATATATAGACCTCCCAATCTTGATAGAGTTAATGAGTGACTTATCTGGGATGAAATGCACAGGGTTTCCATACACAACAAAATCTGTATAGTAGGCGATTTTAACCTTGGCCAAATAGATTGGACTGACCTTACAGGTAACTCAGTATCAGAGGATTTCCTCGAAACGATCCAGGACTGTTTCTTAAGTCAACATATATCCGAACACACCCGGGGTAATAATATGCTCGATTTAGTTCTGTCAAACAGAGAAAACCTCATTAGTCATGTCGAGGTAGGGAACGAACTTGCAAACAGCGATCACAAAGAAATTAGATTCCAGTTAGATTATCAGGTCAGACGTAAGGAAAATTCCATTAAAGTCTCAGATTTCAGAAGGGCAAACTTTGATAGTTTAAAGAGGCAGCTGAGAGAGGGGGTGTCGTGCTTGGGCGTGAACCTGACAGATGACACCGACCTGATAACGAGATCTGAGATTGTCGAGTTCCACAACAATTTAAATAATGAGTTACTTAATGTGCAAAGGCAGAACATACCATACAAAAAACTCAGATCAGACAACAATGACCCTAAATGGAAAAATAATTATTTAAAGAACATTATTGGCCAAAGGAAGACAATAGGTAGAAGGATAAACCGTGGCGAAATTTACCTCCGGGAGTATTATAAGGTATTGGCCGGTAGGGTTAAGACCGAGATAAGAAAAGCAAAGAGGAATAATGAACTGAAGATAGCAAGGGAGGCGAAGACAAACCCCAAAGGATTCTACCAAATGTATCAAACTAAAACACGAGATAAGATTGGACCAATACAGTCAGATACCGGCAAGCTAACTGATAATGACGGAGAAATGAGCAATCTGAATAAATATTTTTCAACAGTTTTCGCCACCGAAAATTTAAACATGATACCCGAGGCTCCGACTCTATTCAGAGATAGTGAAGAAAACAAATTAAGTGAGATAGTAGTGACTAGTAACGATGTTAATAAGCAAATAGACAAACTGAAGTCACCTGGTCCCGATGAGATATTTGCCAGAGTATTAAAGGAATGTAAGGAAGAGCTTAGTATGCCCTTAGCAAATTATTTAACATGTCATTAAAAACAGGTGTAGTACTAGAATCCTGGAGGATAGCGAATGTAATACCGATTTTCAAGAAGGGGAATAGATCACTATCCTCTAACTACCGCCCAATCAGTCTAACATCAATAGTAGGCAAATTACTAGAATCAATCATTTCAAACTCTATTCGAAACCACCTGGAGAAGCACAAGTTGATCAATGATTTCCAACATGGCTTCACAAGCGGGCGTTCATGTCTAACATTATTTTCATCAGTTTTCGAATCGGTGGACGAGGGGCAGAATTATGATGTGGTATATCTCGACTTTAGCAAAGCCTTCGACAGAGTCCCCCATGAAAGACTAATTAGAAAGGTGGAAGCGCATGGCATCAAAGGTAATATCCTTAAATGGATTAGGGCGTGGTTACGGGACAGGAAACAGCGAATGAGCATAAATGGCACTAAATCGCATTGGAGCAACGTCACTAGTGGAGTTCCCCAAGGCTCGGTACTTGGACTATTATTATTTCTTATTTACATAAACGACATAGATATCGGCATAGACAGCAACATAAGTAAATTTGGTGTTGACACTAAAATAGGACGTGTAATTAAATCTGACGAGAACTGCACAACAAGAGGAACATCTAAACAAATTTTTCGAATGGTCGGAAAAATGGCAGATGAAGTTCAATGTGGACAAATGTAAAGTACTCAGTATAGGAGATGTAAATAGGGAAACCAGTTACCACATGAACAACGATGCCATTGTGGAATCCGAAGGCGAGAGAGATTTAGGAGTAATGATAAGTAGGAATCTTAAGCCAAGTAAAGAATGTGTTTTTGCTCGTTGCAAGGCTAATAACGTACGTGGGTTCATACAAAGGAGTGTTAGTTACAAGACTAGCGAGGTCATCTTAAAATTATATCCAGCGCTTGTGAGAACTCACCTGGATTACGCAGTTCAATTCTGGTCACTGTATTACAGAATGGATATAGAATCCTTGGAAAGAATCCAGAGGAGAATGACAAGACTAATCCCTGGCTTTAGGAACCTTGAGTACAGAGACAGGTTAAAGCATCTTAATTTGCACTCCCTCGAGAGAAGTAGAGTGAGGGGCGAAATGATAGAGGTGTATAAATGGAAGTCAGGGTTAAACAAAGGGGACATTACAAAGGTACTCAAACTATCCAACCAGGAGCGAACTCGTAACAATGGTTTTAAATTAGACAAATTTAGATTTCGGCGTGAAATATGTAAACACTGGCTTGGAAAGAGAGTAGTGGTTGAATGGAACAAATTACCAAATATCATCATTAACTCGAATACGCTGGATAGCTTCAAACATAGGTTGGATGCTTATATGAGCAATAGGGGTTGGGTGTAAACGGGACTGTCCAGTATGGGTCAATAGGCCCGCTGTAGTTTCCTCCATTCTTATGTTCTTATGTTCTTATAAAGTGAAGTGAGGTGAAGTGAAATGAGGTTAGATGAAGTGAGGTGAGGTTAGGTAAGGTGAAGCGAAGTGAAGTGAGGTTAGATGAGGTGAGGTGAGGATGACGTAACGTGAGGTGAGGGTGATGTAGGGTGACGTGGCGTGAGTTGAAGTGAGGTGGGTAGAGATAAGGTAAGGTGAGGCGAGTTGAAGTGAGGTGAGTAGAGATAAGGTGAGGTGAGGTTAGAAGAGATGAAATGAAGTGAGATCATGGTATACCAGTGTGTCGGATCACCTGAACATTAGACACCTAGTAGCCCTTATTTCACTGCATAAATAAATCACCTCACCTCACCTCACCTCACCTTATCTCCCAGGTAGCGTTAAGGTGTTTAATCATCAGGTGAAATAAGCTAGGGTGTCTAATCTTCAGTTGATACTAAGAAATTACTTTTTGAATCCTGAGAAATTAAAAAAAATCTTAATTGATCCAAATTGATGAGGGATTGTGGTGCTGGTTGTGGGTTGATGGGGGTGAGGGATGGTTGTGGGTTGATGGGGGTGAGGGATGGTTGTGGGTTGATGGGGGTGAGGGATGGTTGTGGGTTGATGGGGGTGAGGGATGGTTGTGGGTTGATGGGGGTGAGGGATGGTTGTGGGTTGATGGGGGTGAGGGATGGTTGTGGGTTGATGGGGGTGAGGGATGGTTGTGGGTTGATGGGAGTGAGGGATGGTTGTGGGTTGATGGGGGTGAGGGATGGTTGTGGGTTGATGGGGGTGAGGGATGGTTGTGGGTTGATGGGGGTGAGGGATGGTTGTGGGTTGATGGGGGTGAGGGATGGTTGTGGGTTGATGGGGGTGAGGGATGGTTGTGGGTTGATGGGGGTGAGGGATGGTTGATGGGGGTGAGGGATGGTTGTGGGTTGATGGGAGTGAGGGATGGTTGTGGGTTGATGGGGGTGAGGGATGGTTGTGGGTTGATGGGGGTGAGGGATGGTTGTGGGTTGATGGGGGTGAGGGATGGTTGTGGGTTGATGGGGGTGAGGGATGGTTGTGGGTTGATGGGGGTGAGGGATGGTTGTGGGTTGATGGGGGTGAGGGATGGTTGTGGGTTGATGGGGGTGAGGGATGGTTGTGGGTTGATGGGGGTGAGGGATGGTTGTGGGTTGATGGGGGTGAGGGATGGTTGTGGGTTGATGGGGGTGAGGGATGGTTGTGGGTTGATGGGGGTGAGGGATGGTTGTGGGTTGATGGGGGTGAGGGATGGTTGTGGGTTGATGGGGGTGAGGGATGGTTGTGGGTTGATGGGGGTGAGGGATGGTTGTGGGTGTGGGGTGAGGGATGGTGTGGGTTGATGGGGGTGAGGGATGGTTGTGGGTTGATGGGGGTGAGGGATGGTTGTGGGTTGATGGGGGTGAGGGATGGTTGTGGGTTGATGGGGGTGAGGGATGGTTGTGGGTTGATGGGGGTGAGGGATGGTTGTGGGTTGATGGGGGTGAGGGATGGTTGTGGGTTGATGGGGGTGAGGGATGGTTGTGGGTTGATGGGGGTGAGGGATGGTTGTGGGTTGATGGGGGTGAGGGATGGTTGTGGGTTGATGGGGGTGAGGGATGGTTGTGGGTTGATGGGGGTGAGGGATGGTTGTGGGTTGATGGGGGTGAGGGATGGTTGTGGGTTGATGGGGTGAGGGATGGTTGTGGGTTGATGGGGGTGAGGGATGGTTGTGGGTTGATGGGGTGAGGGATGGTTGTGGGTTGATGGGGGTGAGGGATGGTTGTGGGTTGATGGGGGTGAGGGATGGTTGTGGGTTGATGGGGGTGAGGGATGGTTGTGGGTTGATGGGGGTGAGGGATGGTTGTGGGTTGATGGGGGTGAGGGATGGTTGTGGGTTGATGGGGGTGAGGGATGGTTGTGGGTTGATGGGGGTGAGGGATGGTTGTGGGTTGATGGGGGTGAGGGATGGTTGTGGGTTGATGGGGGTGAGGGATGGTTGTGGGTTGATGGGGGTGAGGGATGGTTGTGGGTGGCGGGGGCGTGGGGCTGGTTGTGGGTTGATGGGGGTGAGGGATGGTTGTGGGTTGATGGGGGTGAGGGATGGTTGTGGGTTGATGGGGGTGAGGGATGGTTGTGGGTTGATGGGGGTGAGGGATGGTTGTGGGTTGATGGGGTGAGGGATGGTTGTGGGTTGATGGGGGTGAGGGATGGTTGTGGGTTGATGGGGGTGAGGGATGGTTGTGGGTTGATGGGGGTGAGGGATGGTTGTGGGTTGATGGGGGTGAGGGATGGTTGTGGGTTGATGGGGGTGAGGGATGGTTGTGGGTTGATGGGGGTGAGGGATGGTTGTGGGTTGATGGGGGTGAGGGATGGTTGTGGGTTGATGGGGGTGAGGGATGGTTGTGGGTTGATGGGGGTGAGGGATGGTTGTGGGTTGATGGGGGTGAGGGATGGTTGTGGGTTGATGGGGGTGAGGGATGGTTGTGGGTTGATGGGGGTGAGGGATGGTTGTGGGTTGATGGGGGTGAGGGATGGTTGTGGGTTGATGGGGGTGAGGGATGGTTGTGGGTTGATGGGGGTGAGGGATGGTTGTGGGTTGATGGGGGTGAGGGATGGTTGTGGGTTGATGGGGGTGAGGGATGGTTGTGGGTTGATGGGGTGAGGGATGGTTGTGGGTTGATGGGGGTGAGGGATGGTTGTGGGTTGATGGGGTGAGGGATGGTTGTGGGTTGATGGGGGTGAGGGATGGTTGTGGGTTGATGGGGGTGAGGGATGGTTGTGGGTTGATGGGGGTGAGGGATGGTTGTGGGTTGATGGGGGTGAGGGATGGTTGTGGGTTGATGGGGGTGAGGGATGGTTGTGGGTTGATGGGGGTGAGGGATGGTTGTGGGTTGATGGGGGTGAGGGATGGTTGTGGGTTGATGGGGGTGAGGGATGGTTGTGGGTTGATGGGGGTGAGGGATGGTTGTGGGTTGATGGGGGTGAGGGATGGTTGTGGGTTGATGGGGGTGAGGGATGGTTGTGGGTTGATGGGGGTGAGGGATGGTTGTGGGTTGATGGGGGTGAGGGATGGTTGTGGGTTGATGGGGGTGAGGGATGGTTGTGGGTTGATGGGGGTGAGGGATGGTTGTGGGTTGATGGGGGTGAGGGATGGTTGTGGGTTGATGGGGGTGAGGGATGGTTGTGGGTTGATGGGGTGAGGGATGGTTGTGGGTTGATGGGGGTGAGGGATGGTTGTGGGTTGATGGGGGTGAGGGATGGTTGTGGGTTGATGGGGTGAGGGATGGTTGTGGGTTGATGGGGGTGAGGGATGGTTGTGGGTTGATGGGGGTGAGGGATGGTTGTGGGTTGATGGGGGTGAGGGATGGTTGTGGGTTGATGGGGGTGAGGGATGGTTGTGGGTTGATGGGGGTGAGGGATGGTTGTGGGTTGATGGGGGTGAGGGATGGTTGTGGGTTGATGGGGGTGAGGGATGGTTGTGGGTTGATGGGGTGAGGGATGGTTGTGGGTGAGGGGTGAGGGATGTTGTGGGTTGATGGGGGTGAGGGATGGTTGTGGGTTGATGGGGGTGAGGGATGGTTGTGGGTTGATGGGGGTGAGGGATGGTTGTGGGTTGATGGGGGTGAGGGATGGTTGTGGGTTGATGGGGTGAGGGATGGTTGTGGGTTGATGGGGGTGAGGGATGGTTGTGGGTTGATGGGGGTGAGGGATGGTTGTGGGTTGATGGGGGTGAGGGATGGTTGTGGGTTGATGGGGGTGAGGGATGGTTGTGGGTTGATGGGGGTGAGGGATGGTTGTGGGTTGATGGGGGTGAGGGATGGTTGTGGGTTGATGGGGGTGAGGGATGGTTGTGGGTTGATGGGGGTGAGGGATGGTTGTGGGTTGATGGGGTGAGGGATGGTTGTGGGTTGATGGGGGTGAGGGATGGTTGTGGGTTGATGGGGGTGAGGGATGGTTGTGGGTTGATGGGGGTGAGGGATGGTTGTGGGTTGATGGGGGTGAGGGATGGTTGTGGGTTGATGGGGGTGAGGGATGGTTGTGGGTTGATGGGGGTGAGGGATGGTTGTGGGTTGATGGGGTGAGGGATGGTTGTGGGTTGATGGGGGTGAGGGTGGTTGTGGGTTGATGGGGGTGAGGGATGGTTGTGGGTTGATGGGGGTGAGGGATGGTTGTGGGTTGATGGGGGTGAGGGATGGTTGTGGGTTGATGGGGGTGAGGGATGGTTGTGGGTTGATGGGGGTGAGGGATGGTTGTGGGTTGATGGGGGTGAGGGATGGTTGTGGGTTGATGGGGGTGAGGGATGGTTGTGGGTTGATGGGGGTGAGGGATGGTTGTGGGTTGATGGGGGTGAGGGATGGTTGTGGGTTGATGGGGGTGAGGGATGGTTGTGGGTTGATGGGGGTGAGGGATGGTTGTGGGTTGATGGGGGTGAGGGATGGTTGTGGGTTGATGGGGGTGAGGGATGGTTGTGGGTTGATGGGGGTGAGGGATGGTTGTGGGTTGATGGGGGTGAGGGATGGTTGTGGGTTGATGGGGGTGAGGGATGGTTGTGGGTTGATGGGGGTGAGGGATGGTTGTGGGTTGATGGGGGTGAGGGATGGTTGTGGGTTGATGGGGGTGAGGGATGGTTGTGGGTTGATGGGGGTGAGGGATGGTTGTGGGTTGATGGGGGTGAGGGATGGTTGTGGGTTGATGGGGGTGAGGGATGGTTGTGGGTTGATGGGGGTGAGGGATGGTTGTGGGTTGATGGGGGTGAGGGATGGTTGTGGGTTGATGGGGGTGAGGGTGGGTTGTGGGTTGATGGGGGTGAGGGATGGTTGTGGGTTGATGGGGGTGAGGGATGGTTGTGGGTTGATGGGGGTGAGGGATGGTTGTGGGTTGATGGGGGTGAGGGATGGTTGTGGGTTGATGGGGTGAGGGATGGTTGTGGGTTGATGGGGTGAGGGATGGTTGTGGGTTGATGGGGGTGAGGGATGGTTGTGGGTTGATGGGGGTGAGGGATGGTTGTGGGTTGATGGGGGTGAGGGATGGTTGTGGGTTGATGGGGGTGAGGGATGGTTGTGGGTTGATGGGGGTGAGGGATGGTTGTGGGTTGATGGGGGTGAGGGATGGTTGTGGGTTGATGGGGGTGAGGGATGGTTGTGGGTTGATGGGGGTGAGGGATGGTTGTGGGTTGATGGGGTGAGGGATGGTTGTGGGTTGATGGGGGTGAGGATGGTTGTGGGCTGGGTGGTGGGTTGATGGGGGTGAGGGATGGTTGTGGGTTGATGGGGGTGAGGGATGGTTGTGGGTTGATGGGGGTGAGGGATGGTTGTGGGTTGATGGGGGTGAGGGTGGTGTGGGTGCTGGGGGTGCGGGCTGGTTGTGGGTTGATGGGGGTGAGGGATGGTTGTGGGTTGATGGGGGTGAGGGTGGGGTGTGGGTTGATGGGGGTGAGGGATGGTTGTGGGTTGATGGGGGTGAGGGATGGTTGTGGGTTGATGGGGGTGAGGGATGGTTGTGGGTTGATGGGGGTGAGGGATGGTTGTGGGTTGATGGGGTGGGGATGGTTGTGGTGATGGGGTGAGGGTGGTTGTGGGTTGTTGGGGGTGTGGGATGGTTGTGGGTTGATGGGGGTGAGGGATGGTTGTGGGTTGATGGGGGTGAGGGATGGTGTGGGTGATGGGGTGGGATGGTGGGGTGATGGGGGTGAGTGGTGGGTGATGGGGGTGAGGGATGGTTGTGGGTTGATGGGCGTGAGGGATGGTTGTGGGTTGATGGGGGTGAGGGATGGTTGTGGGTTGATGGGGGTGAGGGATGGTTGTGGGTTGATGGGGGTGAGGGATGGTTGTGGGTTGATGGGGGTGAGGGATGGTTGTGGGTTGATGGGGGTGAGGGATGGTTGTGGGTTGATGGGGGTGAGGGATGGTTGTGGGTTGATGGGGGTGAGGGATGGTTGTGGGTTGATGGGGGTGAGGGATGGTTGTGGGTTGATGGGGGTGAGGGATGGTTGTGGGTTGATGGGGGTGAGGGATGGTTGTGGGTTGATGGGGGTGAGGGATGGTTGTGGGTTGATGGGGGTGAGGGTGGTTGTGGGTTGATGGGGGTGAGGGATGGTTGTGGGTTGATGGGGGTGAGGGTGGGTGATGGGTGGGGTGGTGTGGGGGTGAGGGATGGTTGTGGGTTGATGGGGGTGAGGGATGGTTGTGGGTTGATGGGGGTGAGGGATGGTTGTGGGTTGATGGGGGTGAGGGATGGTTGTGGGTGCTGGGGGTGAGGGATGGTTGTGGGTTGATGGGGGTGAGGGATGGTTGTGGGTTGATGGGGGTGAGGGATGGTGTGTGGGGGTGAGGGTGGTGTGGGTGAGGGGTGGTGGTGTGGGTTGATGGGGGTGAGGGATGGTTGGGGGTTGATGGGGGTGAGGGTGGGTTGTGGGTTGATGGGGGTGAGGGATGGTTGTGGGTTGATGGGGGTGAGGGATGGTTGTGGGTTGATGGGGGTGAGGGATGGTTGTGGGTTGATGGGGGTGAGGGATGGTTGTGGGTTGATGGGGGTGAGGGATGGTTGTGGGTTGATGGGGGTGAGGGATGGTTGTGGGTTGATGGGGTGAGGGTGGTTGTGGGTTGATGGGGGTGAGGGATGGTTGTGGGTTGATGGGGGTGAGGGATGGTTGTGGGTTGATGGGGGTGAGGGATGGTTGTGGGTTGATGGGGGTGAGGGATGGTTGTGGGTTGATGGGGGTGAGGGATGGTTGTGGGTTGATGGGGGTGAGGGATGGTTGTGGGTTGATGGGGGTGAGGGATGGTTGTGGGTTGATGGGGGTGAGGGATGGTTGTGGGTTGATGGGGGTGAGGGATGGTTGTGGGTTGATGGGGGTGAGGGATGGTTGTGGGTTGATGGGGGTGAGGGATGGTTGTGGGTTGATGGGGGTGAGGGATGGTTGTGGGTTGATGGGGGTGAGGGATGGTTGTGGGTTGATGGGGGTGAGGGATGGTTGTGGTTGATGGGGGTGAGGGATGGTTGTGGGTTGATGGGGGTGAGGGATGGTTGTGGGTGATGGGGTGAGGGATGGTTGTGGGTTGATGGGGGTGAGGGATGGTTGTGGGTTGATGGGGGTGAGGGATGGTTGTGGGTTGATGGGGGTGAGGGATGGTTGTGGGTTGATGGGGGTGAGGGATGGTTGTGGGTGATGGGGGTGAGGGATGGTTGTGGGTTGATGGGGGTGAGGGATGGTTGTGGGTTGATGGGGGTGAGGGATGGTTGTGGGTTGATGGGGGTGAGGGATGGTTGTGGGTTGATGGGGGTGAGGGATGGTTGTGGGTTGATGGGGGTGAGGGATGGTTGTGGGTTGATGGGGGTGAGGGATGGTTGTGGGTTGATGGGGGTGGGGATGGTTGTGGGTTGATGGGGGTGAGGGATGGTGTGGGTTGATGGGGGTGAGGGTGGTTGTGGGTTGATGGGGGGGTGGGATGGTTGTGGGTTGATGGGGGTGAGGGATGGTTGTGGGTTGATGGGGGTGAGGGATGGTTGTGGGTTGATGGGGGTGAGGGATGGTTGTGGGTTGATGGGGGTGAGGGATGGTTGTGGGTTGATGGGGGTGAGGGATGGTTGTGGGTTGATGGGGGTGAGGGATGGTTGTGGGTTGATGGGGGTGAGGGATGGTTGTGGGTTGATGGGGTGAGGGATGGTTGTGGGTTGATGGGGGTGAGGGATGGTTGAGGGTGATGGGGGTGAGGGATGGTTGTGGGTTGATGGGGGTGAGGGATGGTTGTGGGTTGATGGGGGTGAGGGATGGTTGTGGGTTGATGGGGGTGAGGGATGGTTGTGGGTTGATGGGGGTGAGGGATGGTTGTGGGTTGATGGGGGTGAGGGATGGTTGTGGGTTGATGGGGGTGAGGGATGGTGTGGGTGGGGTGGTGGGGGTGTGGGTGAGGGATGGTTGTGGGTTGATGGGGGTGAGGGATGGTTGTGGGTTGATGGGGGTGAGGGATGGTTGTGGGTTGATGGGGGTGAGGGATGGTTGTGGGTTGATGGGGGTGAGGGATGGTTGTGGGTTGATGGGGGTGAGGGATGGTTGTGGGTTGATGGGGGTGAGGGATGGTTGTGGGTTGATGGGGGTGAGGGATGGTGTGGGGGTGGGTGGTGTGGGGGTGAGGGATGGTTGTGGGTTGATGGGGGTGAGGGATGGTTGTGGGTTGATGGGGGTGAGTGATGGTTGTGGGTTGATGGGGGTGAGGGATGGTTGTGGGTTGATGGGGTGAGGGATGGTTGTGGGTTGATGGGGGTGAGGGATGGTTGTGGGTTGATGGGGGTGAGGGATGGTTGTGGGTTGATGGGGGTGAGGGATGGTTGTGGGTTGATGGGGTGAGGGATGGTTGTGGGTTGATGGGGGTGAGGGATGGTTGTGGGTTGATGGGGGTGAGGGATGGTTGATGGGGGTGAGGGATGGTTGTGGGTTGATGGGGGTGAGGGATGGTTGTGGGTTGATGGGGGTGAGGGATGGTTGTGGGTTGATGGGGGTGAGGATGGTTGTGGGTTCATGGGG
>CAUDMG010000371.1:370000-395000 GCA_958450375.1 Homarus gammarus
GTGTGGCTCTTGTTGTCTCAGGAACCTCTAGTGTGGCTCTTTTTGTCTGAGGAACCTCTAGTGTGACTCTTTTTGTGTGAGGAACCTCGAGTGTGGCTCTTGTTGTCTAAGGAACCTCTAGTTTGGTTCTTGTTGTCCCAGGAACCTCTAGTGTGGCTCTTGTTGACTCAGGAACCTTTCCCTCCTCCTCCTCCTTTCCCAATTTCAATCCCCCCCCTATTTCTTCTCCTCCTTCCCGTATCTACTTTTCTTCCTTTTCCCACTCATTCTAAGCCACTTTCTCTTCTCGTTCTTCTTTTCTTCCATTTCCTCTCTTCTCCCTCCCCCACTTTCCTTCTCCCTCTTCCATTATCTATATTTCTCGTCTTCTCGTCTTTCTTTCCCTCTTCCTCCTCTTCCCTCTCTATCTCGTAATTTTCTATCATCTCTCATCTCCTCCTCACATTTCCATCATTCTCATTTCCCCTCTCCCTTCTTTCCTTATTGGCCACACCATCTACATTTTTATTAAATTTTTGCCCCTCATCCACCCCTTTATCTCTTCTCTCCCTTACCACTTCAGCTTTATCTTACTGTCTCTCAATTTCTCTTTCTTTATCCTCGTTTACTTCTGTCTCACTATTCTGTCTTTAACTTCCTTCTTTCACCCTTCTGGTAGATGTCTGTCTGTCTGTCTGTCTTGAACCGGCTGGTCAATTCCAAGTTAACCAGGTTGGTACATTTATATTATATTGGGCTTTAGTAACGAAACCCAATTAAAGTTTCTTCTTTTATTAAAAAGTATTGTTTGTATAATTCCTGAGTGTAGATCAACCATAACTTCCACTATTTATGAGCGTGAAGAGAAAGGACGGCGGCTATGTAAATAGGCAGTATTATCGACGTCCGTTTGATGTAAGATTGTGAGTGAGACTCTGAGTAGTGACCCATCGAGGGAGAACGGATAGGTTTGTCGTCCTCCCTCGAGGGAAGTCGGAGCCATCCACAGCGGCTCTCAAATAACGTCTTCCTCTAGTCAAGGATATCAAGCTACTGCCCGCTTTAGGTGGCCAGGAGCCGGTTACTTTATGCCTTTACTCAGCATAATATGACGCAGCTTCCCGTGGGCACACCTTATCACGTGCACTGAACATGTCACCTCATAGCCAGTGGAAAGTTACAGGGGATGAATCAGTATATAAATCAAATGTAATTAACCCATTTATATAAGTCTTCTGTTTTTGAAACAAGGGCCATTACATCGCTCGGTCACCTACCCTCCGAGCTCCGCGAGGACTAACTAAACTCGCAGATAAACATCCTATACATAAGCCTAACCATGTTGCAAACATATATGTAAACACTAAGCTGGGGACTCTACAACCCTAGGGTTTTCATCAACTACAAGGGTCCTAGACTTAAGTGTCTTCCGGGCTAGTATCTCATGTACAAAAAATTGGATGATTCTGACTTAAAACACAAACATTACTGCCAATATCAAAAGCAACATGGCAGAAATAATCTATGCCTACCTCGTGTTTAAGAACGCATCTTCTTAGCAATGTACAACTTTGGCTACTGTAATCTCAAGGGCCATTACACTATAACCGACAATGACTATATCTGTGACAATAACTATAACAGTGGCAATGACTATAACCGTGACAATGACTATATCAGTGACAATGACTATAACAGTGACAATGACTATAGTAGTGACAATGACTATAACAGTGACAATGACTATAACAGTGACATCGACGATAACAGTGACAATGACTATAACAGTGACAATGACTATAACAGTGACAATGACTATAGCAGTAACAATGACTAACAGTGGCAATGACTATAACCATGACAATGACTATATCAGTGACAATGACTATAACAGTGACAATGACTATAGTAGTGACAATGACTATAACAGTGACAATGACTACAACAGTGACAGTGACTATAACAATGCCAATGACTATAACAGTGACAATGACTATAGGAGTGACTGACTATAACAGTGACAATGACTACAACAGTGACAATGACTACAACAGTGACAGTGAATATAACAGTGACAGTGACTATAACAGTAACAATGACTATAGCAGTGACAGTGACTATAACAATGGCAGTGACTATAACAGTGACAATGACTATAACAGTAACAATGACTATAACCGTGACAATGACTATAACAGTAACAATGACTATAACAGTGACAATGACTATAACAGTGACAATGACTATAACAGTGACAATGACTATAACAGTGACAATGACTATAACAGTGCCATTGACCATAGCAGTGAGAATGATTATAGCAGTGACACAGTTCACAGTCGGTATATTCTTGGACCTCTCTAAAGCCTTCAGTACTGTCGACCATACCATCCTCCTTTCAAAGCTTGAACATTATGGCGTTAGGGGCCTGTCCCACAATTGGTTTACCTCGTATCTGTCCAACAGGATGCAGTATGTCTGCTATAATAACCACCAATCTGACTCCTCGCCATTCTTGTATGGCGCCCCCCAAGGTTCCATTCTTGGTCCAGTACTGTTTTTGTTGTACATAAACGACAGAGTCCATGCCAGCACTCTCATAAAATACAACTTATTTGCAGACGACAGTAATCTCTATGCCAGCAACTTAGACCTCCATTCCTTGATGAGAACTATGAACACTGAATTGACTAAAGTCAGGACCTGGGTAATACGTAATTAACTGACCTTAAACCTTGAGAAAACCCACTACACGATCTTTCACGGAAGGAAAAACCTACCCCCCAGACTTGGTACCCCTGTGCCTTGGTAATACAGTCCTCAAAGGCGAACAAAATCTAAATTTCTTGGAGTTATTGTTGATGAGAAACTTAACTGGAGAAACCACATACAAGCCATTGACAGTAAAGTCAATAAACAGTACGGTATCATGTATCACACTCGACAGTCACTCACTCTCACAGCAATGAAAAAAATCTATCATGATCTTGTTTACCAACACCTGATACACTGTCACACACTATGGGGGGCCTCTGGCTCTTCAAAAACACAATCTCTGTTTACTGCACAAAAGAGAGTTGTACGGACAATGACCTACTTGACAAAAACAGATTACACAAACAAAAAATTTGCTAAATTGAATATCTTAAAGTTCGAAGATATTAACACCTACTGCTGTGTCCTCTTTGTTTACAAATCTATCAATCACTTACTTGACAATAATTATTTCCAGTTCCAGAATAATCGGAGATACAACTTAGGCACCCAGAGCTACTAAGACCACCCCCCATGCGCTCCTCTCAGTCCCAGACCCATCCGAGCAAAGACTACGCTTTCTTCCTTTAAAAGTTTAAATCATCTGTGAAAAAATATCTATTGTCTAAGTATTAATATATCTTGTAATCTATATATTTAAAACAAAGAAGTATGTCTGTGTGTTTGTTTGTTTGTGTGTGTCCGCACGAGAATCAGGGAAACTACTTTACCGATCTGTAGTGATTTTGGATGGTGTTAATTTTTGTGATGATGATGGATGGTATTATATGCAGTGATGATGGATGATGTTATATGTAGTGATGATGGATGGTATTATAATAATAATAATAATTAACGGTTAATTGAAAGAGCTTGGCAGCAAGAAGGCTGAAAATATACAGTTACATATTTGGGGAATGGGTTACGAATTACAAATAATGGACAAGTAACATAAGTGACACAAATAAGACATATAATAACTTAGATGGGGAAAAGCTCAAACTACAGTTCATTTCAATATAGTGACAGTGTTACAGTATTACAAGTTATTGATAATTTTTACAATGGTTGGGACTGGGCTGTTCTTATAGCGATCAGTTCGTGCATGTATGGGCTGGATGCGGTTGTGGTGTCGAACAGCAATTCTCGGACAAGGGATCTCAGGTGGTAGTAGGAGCCGGTGTCGGGGATGGTGTAGAAGCTTCTTACCAAATTTGCAGATGAGGTCGTGGTGATGGTCAGTGAGAGTCGATAGGGTCAGTGTGTTGAGCGCTTCTTGATATGTGGAGTAGGAAGGGGAGAGAATAATCTTACATGCCCTCTTTTGCACTTTTTCTAGGTGTTTACGTTGTGTGGCATTTAGGGAGGAAGACCAGGTGGGGGAGGCATAGGTGAGCTTGGGAAGTATGAATGTTGTGTAAACACTGAGGAGCTCGTGTGCAGGAACTCCGAGGGACTTGAGTCGGCGGAGGAGGTGGAGACGGAAACTGGAGGATTTGACAACTTCATTGACGTGTGGTTTCCAATTTAGTTTGTTGTCTATGGTGACGCCGAGGAGCTTCGTGGAATCTACAACCTGGAGTGTGTTCGGACCTAGAGTATTATATGTAGTAATGATGGATGATGTTATATGTAGTGATGATGGATGGTGTTATATGTAGTGATGATGGATGGTATTATATGTAGTGATGATGGATGATGTTATATGTAGTGATGATGGATGATGTTATATGTAGTGATGATGGATGGTGTTATATGTAGTGATGATGGATGTTGTTATATGTAGTGATGATGGGTGGTGTTATATGGAGTGATGATGGGTGGTGTTATATGTAGTGATGATGGATGATGTTATATGAAGTGATCTCAAAAAAACTCCAACCAACCCTATCCGACACAGCCCCGACTCACACACGTAGAAAAGTCGTATTCCCGCCTATGATTTACAGCTATTTTGATCCTTAGGTTCTCTTTCATTATGGCTTACTTTTCTCTGCATTTAACCTCCATCTGTTACACCACACAGAGGTTGAAAAGTCGTATCCCATCCCACGTATTATAGCTAATTTTATCCTTATGCTCTCTCTCATTACAGCTTACTTTTCTTTGATCTCAAACTTTTCTAGGCTGTCCATTCTAACAAGGTAGGTAGGTAGGTAGTCCATTCTAGCGAGGTATGCCAAACTTACGATATTTCACACTGTGGCCTAGCGAAAGAGCCGCCCGGAGGGTGGCGTTTCTGCTATCTATATATATAAAACAAAGAAGTCTGTCTGTTTGTATGTATGTCCGCACGAGAATCTTGGAAACTACTTTACCGATCTGTAGTGATGATGGGTGGTGTTATATGTAGTGATGATGGATGGGGTTATATGTAGTGATGATGGGTGGTGTTATATGTAGTGATGATGGATGGTGTTATATGTAGTGATGATGGATGGTGTTATATGTAGTGATGATGGATGGTGTTATATGTAGTGATGATGGGTGGTGTTATATGTAGTGATGATGGATGATGTTATATCTAGTGATGATGGATGTTGTTATATGTAGTGATGATGGGTGGTTTATATGTAGCGATGATGGATGGTGTTATATGTAGTGATGATGGATGTTGTTATATGTAGTGATGATGGGGGTGTTATATGTAGTGATGATCTATATCTATATAAAACAAAGAAGTCTGTCTGTTTGTCTGTGTGTCCGCACAAGAATCTCGGAAACTACTTTACCGTTCTGTAGTGATGATGGGTGGTGTTATATGTAGTGATGATGGATGGGGTTATATGTAGTGATGATGGGTGGTGTTATATGTAGTGATGATGGATGTTGTTATATGTAGTGATGATGGATGGTGTTATATGTAGTGATGATGGATGGTGTTATATGTAGTGATGATGGATGGTGTTATATGTAGTGATGATGGATGGTGTTATATGTAGTGATGATGGATAATGTTATATATAGAATATGAAAAGTATACCTCTGTTGTCATTGGCAACATGGATAAGAAATGTGAATACTGCGGTGCAAAGAAGTACAAAGGAGAATCTGCTGGACTGTGCTGCTCTCATGGGAAAGTACGACTGTCAAATTTGGAAAAACCACCACAACCATTGAAGACTCTCATGCTGGGAACAACACCAGAGACAAAACACTTCTTGGAAAATATGCGGAAGTACAATTCATGCTTCCAGATGACATCCTTTGGAGCTACCAGAGTAGTTCGTGAGCACGGATACATGCCCACATTCAAAGTCCAGGGTCAAGTCTGTCACAAAGCAGGATCCCTCTTACCACTGGAAGATGAGCAGGCAAAGTTCCTCCAAATCTACATCATGGGAGATCATGAAAAGCAGACTACTATCAGGTGTGGCAACATTCAAGGTGTCAGACATGACATTGTCCTATCTATTCAAGAAACGCTGCATGAGCGCAACACGTATGTACAGTCATTTAAAAATGCCCTGGAAAACATGCCTTCTGACGAGTACAAAGTCAGTATCAAAGCAGACACCTTAATGCACTACAATGAGACAATGTGGAGCCTCCCGGAGGGTGGCGTCCTACCGTGGCCTAGCGAAAGAGCCGCCCGGAGGGCGGCGATTCCGCTAGTACGTACTATATTTACAGTACCTGCTTTTATTATACCATCAAAACAGTTTTTAGGGGAAATTATCATGTAAACAGATAAGAAATTACCATTGCAATAAATATATTTGCCAACTAGACATAATCCTGACAGCTCTGTCCTCTTGTTCAACCTTAATACTGTGCAACCCATGTTGTACTGCTCCCCATTATACTTATGTTTTCAGTTCCACTGTAATTTATGTATATACTTATAATATAAATAAAAAAATAAATAAAAAAATAAATAAATAAATAGAATTAATATATATTGAAGTGATAACCGTAGTAACATTAAGAGATGTTCTTATTACCACCATGCTATTGTACTATTCCAGATGTTACTAAATGTTACATAATACTTCCTTGAGATAAATGTATAGAATATATCAAATTACCGGCACATTAGTTTGAAGTCAGTAGTGTGGAAATTTCTTGAATCAATTATAGCAGATAGCATCCGATCGCATTTAGAGAAAAGCAAATTAATCTACGACTCTCAACATGGGTTTACAAAGGGAAAATCTTGTCTAACAAATCTGCTGACGTTTTTTAGGAAAGTCTTCGAGGTCGTAGATAATGTCGAGAATTACGATGTTATTTACTTAGACTTTAGCAAAGCATTTGACAGAGTACCGCATCAGAGGCTTCTGAGAAAAATTAAGGCTCATGGTATCGAGGGGAAAGTTTTAAATTGGATAAAATCATGACTCACCGAGAGAACGCAGAGGATCAGCGTAGATGGTGTTAAATCTGAGTGGGGTCGTGTAACCAGTGGGGCTCCCCAGGGGGTCAGTACTGGGCCACTCTTGTTCATAATCTACATAAACGATCTAGATACTGGGATCAGCAGTGACATAAGCAAGTTTGCAGATGACACCAAAATACGGGGGCAGATTAATTCAGGGCAGGATGCAAATGTATTACAGGAGGATGTAAATAAACTGCAGGGGTTGTCTGAAAAATGGCAAATGAAATTCAACACCAGCAAGTGCAGCGTACTTAATATTGGAAGAACAAATACTGTCAATGTATACAGCCTTAACAACATCAACCTAGAGAAGTCGACTTGTGCAAGAGACCTAGGGGTACTTGTAATCCCGGACCTACGGCCTAGAAAACAGTGCGTTAATGTTCGAAATAAGGCAAACAGAGTATTGGGTTTTATATCTAGAAGTGTAAGTAACAAGAGTGCAGAGGTCTTATTGCAACTATATCTTGCGCTAGTCAGGCATCACCTCGATTATGCGGTTCAGTTCTGGTGCCTTTAATATAGAATGGATATCAATTCACTAGAGTCGGTGCAGCGAAGAATGACGAAAACGATTCCGGGACTTAGAAACCTTCCATATCAGGATAGGCTAAAAAAACTAAACTTGCATTTCTTAGAAAGACGAAGAGTACGGGGAGATATGATAGAAGTATTTAAGTGGGTGAAAGGAATCAATACAGGGGATATAGATAAAGTTCTTATAATATCCGAGCAGGATAGGACTCGGAGCAACGGATTTAAGTTGGATAAGTTTAGGTTTAGGAGGGAGATAGGAAGGAATTGGTTCACAAATAGGGTGGTGGACGAGTGGAACAAGCTTAGCAACTTTGTAGTAAGTGCTGGAACGCTAGAAAGTTTCAAAAAGAGGCTGGATAGATTCATGGATGATAAAGAGTGGTAGTAACTCTCGACAGGAGCTGCCATGCACAGGCCAACCGGCCTATTGCAGACTCCTTATTTTCTTATGTTCTTATATTCGTATGTTAATATTGTCATTATTTACACTCTGTATCTGTGTTTTTCTGGCTAAATAAACTGTTTCAATTCAATTCAAATGACTAAGACAGTGCCTTTGACTATGAGAGTGATGATGACTATAGCAGTGACTATGACTATGGCAGTGACAATGGCTATGACAGTGCCAATGGTTATAGCAGTGTCAATGATAGCAGTGACAATGACTGAGAATGATTCTTATAGTGACAATGACTAAATGACAATAACTATAATTTATATATTGTCAGGCCTTGTTTGCTTACCTGTGCTGTATTATTTGTTAAAGTGAATGTTTGATTATTTTCACACACAGGCTCTTGGTAACGTGAACTAGCTTTCCTGTCCGAATAGTGTTATTCATTTCTCCACCGTCTCAGGTAATGATTATTCATTTCCGTCCGTGAAATAGTGAGTTAGTTCATTTTCTCACACAGTCTCAGTAAGAGTATTATCGTTGAATGTGAGTTATTTCATTTTCTCACACACAGTCTCAAGGTAAAGTGAGTTGGTTTATTTACTTCATGGCCAAAGTCTCACTGAATCACATTTCCATATTCACTCACCCAACACCGGAGGAGCTTCACCTGAGACACATTTGCTGATTAATGTTCCCAGCTATTTCTCACACTACAAATTCTCCACGAAATTAAACTCTGAGATGCAATTACGGACGTCTTGCAGACTCAGAGGCACCTTCAGAAGGGAGCGAGCACCTACGCTTCGCTAACGCTTCTGGTTCTCTCACGTAAATGATTTCGTGTTAATGGGTGGGGGGTGGGGGGGGGATGTTAGCATTTGTATTTATTAGATTCGAAAAGTGTCGTTATTGTGTTGATTTATTATGACTTAAAGCTTCAAATTGGCTCTGGACCTCAGTTGCAAGTTTGGAGTTACCAGAAAATAGCTGAAGAACATTACCTTATTAGATTTACTTTTAGAGCAATATTAAAGTCGTTTCTTACTCTAAAATAATTATTAATTAAGTGTTCATATAAGTAATTAAGTTACCCAAATTTCATATTTTTTTCCGACGTATAGAATAAACAACAGAAATGTTCAATGTTTTAAGTTTTAGTCTTTAATACCCAAGCAACCAATACCTTCAGAGCATAAATAGCAAATAATTTTCTTATAATCACTCGGGAAAAACAGTAATAATAAACGTTTATGTAAGTTTTTATAGTCTTTCTAAAGCTTTGTTCCCGCCTTACGACGTCGTCTAACGAGGAAGTAAATATGGAAAATATCGGTTGACTTATTCAATAAAGAGATGAATTAATGTGCTGAATAATATTATTTTATTTCTTATGTATTATTTGATATTCATTTCAGCTTAACATAATTAATGTATTCATATTTATTCTGACGTCCGATTATGACTCCATAAATTGATCCCTTATGCCCCGGGGCGATAATCTGCGATGTCATAATTATTACCTCGTTTCATAATAATCACAAATTTGAACCACATGTTTTGCTCGTATTATATTCTTCTGTTAATTAATGTATGTTACTATTTCAAAAAACTATGTTCCTCCATGAAGTAACAAAAGCGAAAATCGAACTAGTTTGGAAATAGTGACGTCAGTTTGGAAATAGTGACGTCAGTTTGGAAATAGTGACGTCAGTTTGGGAATAGTGGCGTCAGTTTGGAAATAGTGACGTCAGTTTGCAAATAGTGACGTCAGTTTGGAAATAGTGGCGTCAGTTTGGAAATAGTGACGTCAGTTTGGGAATAGTGACGTCAGTTTGGAAATAGTGGCGTCAGTTTGGAAATAGTGCCGTCAGTTTGGAAATAGTGACGTCAGTTTGGGAATAGTGGCGTCAGTTTGGAAATAGTGACGTCAGTTTGGAAATAGTGACGTCAGTTTGGGAATAGTGACGTCAGTTTGGAAATAGTGACGTTAGTTTGGGAATAGTGACGTCAGTTTGGGAATAGTGACGTCAGTTTGGGAATAGTGACGTCATTTATTTGGGCGACTGTACGAACATTAGATCATTGGAACTTGTAACAAAGTATTGGATAAGATATAATGTTCAGTCTACGAAGGATAACTTAACTGGATATTATATAAATTATGGTCCTGGAGGTGCACACACACACACACACACACACACACACACACAGACTTAAATACTGTTGTTGGTAATGGTGTCCAAACAAGCGGGCCCTCAAGCGACCTCTTAAACAACTACTCAATTAATACTCAATTACATTTTATATTTGAGAAAAGAAACTCAACAAGCCTTTACACTAAACACCAGTCGTTGTGTTGTTATTTTGGTTGTTGTTGTAGCGAATGATTTCAGTTTTGATTCAGGTCAAGTTAAAACAATTTTTTCCCGAATAAATGACAACTTTTGTTATGTTCGAGAAGAGAAATTCAGTAAATAATAAAATTTTCCACATGTTGTTATTGTTGTGTTGTTATTATTATTTGTTATTGTAATGTTGTTGTTTTGTTGTTGTTATCAATGAAATGGTATTGTTATTTTTGTTATTGTTTTATTGTATTGTTGTCGTTGTTATTGATGCTATTGTTATTGTTTTGAGGTGTTGTTATTGTCCTGGTGTTGTCGTTGCTGTAGTTATTTTTATTGTTGTTGTTGCTGAGTTATAGCGAATTACTTCAGTTTTGGGGCGGGTAAAATCTCTTCAGTCCAGCCTTGAAATTCCTCTTTTTCGCTTGATGTAGAAGACAGTGTTCCCCCCTCTGGCCGCTGTCACCCCATTACCGCCTCTACTGACCTAATGATGCATGTTTGTTACACTTGAGGGTTTTTTTTTGTGCTTTAATGCAACCAATTGTCTTGTTGATTTGCATACGATATTAGATTGTAGTTAATTTGACAGGTGTGTGTGTGTGTGTGTGTGGGAAACAGAGACTTCTCATTGGCGGATATACTAACTAATTAGAGACGAGTGACAGTAAATAGAACATGTCGTTAGAAAAAAAATTATATAAACTATCTGCTACTCATCCCTCAGTGGTCAACAAATTAACCAATCAGGCGTCAGCGTTCCACTAGTACATATCTGTTGCCCTCTTAAATGTTGACAACAGGGTTCCATTATCACTGTGAGTTGGCTATATCCTGCCTCGAATGCCTTAAATTTGGGGCGTGTTTTTCCCCTCTTCCTGCCTGTCCCCTCCTCTCTCCCCCCTGCCCTCCCCCCCCCCTGACCCTCTATCCCCCCTGCCCCCTCTCTCCCCCCTGCCCCCACTCTCCCCCCCTGCCCCCACTCTCCCCCCTGCCCCCACTCTCCCCCCTGACCCTCTCTCCCCCTAACCCTCTCTCCCCCCTGACCCTCTCTCCCCCCTGCACCCTCTCTCCCCCATGCCTGCCATTCACCACCCAAAACAAGGCCCGCACGATATAAGAAACACAAGAGCATTATACCTTAACCGGAAGGGAAATCAGAAACCAGGAAATATTGGTGCGTGTTGAGCTGGGCATGAAATACTGTATATTGTATTTTGACGGGAGTAGGATGAACGGTGCCCAGGGCTATTGGCAAGTGTGTGCTCTCTCTCTCTCTCTCTCTCTCTCTCTCTCTCTCTCTCTCTCTCTCTCTCTCTCTCTCTCACACCAGTCCAGGTATTGTGGAGCATTTTTACCCACGAAACTATATTAAGGTAAACTAAATCTTTTATCTTACCTTAATATTGCTAAGAGTACCAATGCAGTTATTAATTTTTCATCCATCCCAGTCTGTGCCTTCCCCTGGCCCTCCTGCCCTCATCTTCACCCATTAATATTTATGTCATTATTCTCTCATCCATAATTATATCACCAAAGTGTCTCATTTTATGTACATTTCAAGTATTTCTCTTAAAGTTTTTGCTAATCTTAGTATTTCTTTTTTGTTTTCCTGTCAGTGTAGATTATTCTTAGCATTCACCTATAACGCCACATTTCAAAGGCCACCAACCTCTTCCTGGTGCCTGCTGGAGGTGACACGCTTCTGGCCCATACATCCTTGCTATATAAAACCTTTCAGAAGCCTTTTCCTCAAATTGAAGTTAATGCTCCTTTTCAGTAAATCTGCTGCCGCCACCAATAATAACGAAAGCGGCCAATAAAAATAAAATAAGCATTAATGACCAAGGCAAAATAATGACACCTAATTGAGGTGTTATCAGTCATATCAAAGAGTTATAACACGTAATTAAATGATAATCCTAGGTGACCTCCCTTCTTCAACCTTGTCTGACCTTAATCCTTTGACCAGTCTTCGTGAGGGCACTTAATGCCTTGTAATCCTGTCAAAACACTTGAATTAAATCAGTCCTTGGCATAGACGAGTGATTGGTGAAGAGATGTTATTGGGTTCTAATATTTACATACAGGTAAATAATACCTTTAATTGGTCGCGTCCCAAGCTCTCTCTCTCTCTCTCTCTCTCTCTCTCTCTCTCTCTCTCTCTCTCTCTCTCTCTCTCTCTCTCTACTTGTCAGAAAGAATTCAAGGACTCCTTCCTTCCCACCTCTTCCCATCTTTCCCTCTCCTTTCCTTCCATCCCTTTCCTAACGTCCTCCTCTTCCTTCCCATCCTTCCCCTCCCTTTCTTACCCCTCCCTCACCTCTCCCTCACCCCTCTCCCTCACCCCCCTCCCTCACCCCCCTCCCTCACCCCCTCCTTCCACTTAACAATAAACGGGTAGCTCAGCTGACACAATAACATCACCTCCTCCCACTCCTACCTCCTCCTCCTCCTACCTCCTCCCACTCCTACCTCCTCCTCCGCCTCCTCCCTCCTCCCACTCCTACCTCCTCCCACTCCTACCTCCTCCTCCGCCTCCTCCTACCTCCTCCCACTCCTACCTCCTCCCACTCCTACCTCCGCCTCCTCCTTCCTCCGCCTCCTCCTACCTCCTCCTCCGCCTCCTCCTACCTCCTCCCACTCCTACCTCCTCCCACTCCTACCTCCTCCCACTCCTACCTCCTCCTCCTCCTCCTCCTCCTCCTCGTCCTCGTCTTCGTCCTCCTACCTCCTCGTCCTCCGCCTCCTCCTCCTACCTCCTCCTTCCTCCTCGTCCTCCTCCTCCGCCTCCTCCCCCTCTTCCTCCTCGAGCTCAGGTAATCAACAGTTATTAGGTGGTCCTCGAGGGTTCATTTTGGACTCTACAGATCTCACAATGCTCAGCTTTCATCGCGGAAATGAGAGGCCGGTGTCCCAGGATGGCCCAGAATGTCCCAGGACGGCCCAGAATGTCCCAGGACGGCCCAGAATGTCCCAAGATGGCCCCAGATGACCCGCTATTATCAGTGCCAGCGATACCAGGCACTCAGTGTGTTGAGCCATCTTCCACGAGAATCCATAAATAAATATGTAAATGATGATTAACATAATAAAATAAATAAATAAAACATAACAAAAGTGAAATAAGTAAATCATGAAGTTAATTATTGTGAATGATTCTATATGACTTTTTTTTTAAGTCGGATTCTCTGTTTCGTCAAATGGTATTCAAGCTCAAACCATCACAAAGGTCAAATGGTATTCAATCTCAAACCATCACAAAGGTCAAATGGTATTCAAGCTCAAACCATCACAAAGGTCAAATGGTATTCAATCTCAAACCATCACAAAGGTCAAATGGTATTCAAGCTCAAACCATCACAAAGGTCAAATGGTATTCAAGCTCAAACCATCACAAAGGTCAAATGGTATTCAAGCTCAAACCATCACAAAGGTCAAATGGGATTCAAACTCAAACCATCACAAAGGTCAAATGGTTTTCAAGCTCAAACCATCACAAAGGTCAAATGGTATTCAAGTTCAAACCATCACAAAGGTCAAATGGTATTCAATCTCAAACCATCACAAAGGTCAAATGGTATTCAATCTCAAACCATCACAAAGGTCAAATGGTATTCAAGCTCAAACCATCACAAAGGTCAAATGGTATTCAAGCTCAAACCATCACAAAGGTCAAATGGTATTCAAGCTCAAACCATCACAAAGGTCAAATGGTATTCAATCTCAAACCATCACAAAGGTCAAATGGGATTCAAGCTCAAACCATCACAAAGGTCAAATGGTATTCAAGCTCAAACCATCACAAAGGTCAAATGGTATTCAAGCTCAAACCATCACAAAGGTCAAATGGTATTCAAGCTCAAACCATCACAAAGGTCAAATGGGATTCAAGCTCAAACCATCACAAAGGTCAAATGGTATTCAAGCTCAAACCATCACAAAGGTCAAATGGTATTCAAGCTCAAACCATCACAAAGGTCAAATGGGATTCAAGCTCAAACCATCACAAAGGTCAAATGGTATTCAAGCTCAAACCATCACAAAGGTCAAATGGTATTCAAGCTCAAACCATCACAAAGGTCAAATGGTATTCAAGCTCAAAACATCACAAAGGTCAAATGGTATTCAATCTCAAACCATCACAAAGGTCAAATGGGATTCAAGCTCAAACCATCACAAAGTAAACAAACAGACGAGAATAATAAATTACCTTTGGATTCTTTGTAATCAGGTATGATATTAATTACCGGTGACAGGTGAAGTTTACTTCATGTGATTAAACTCTGCATACTGTTCTGGTGGTTGTAACTGGTGGAGAGACAGTCACTGGTGGTTGTAACTGGTGGAGAGAGAGTCACTGGTGGTTGTAACTGGTGGAGAGAGAGTCACTGGTGGTTGTAACTGGTGGAGAGAGAGTCACTGGTGGTTGTAACTGGTGGAGAGACAGTCACTGGTGGTTGTAACTGGTGGAGAGACAGTCACTGGTGGTTGTAACTGGTGGAGAGACAGTCACTGGTGGTTGTAACTGGTGGAGAGAGAGTCACTGGTGGTTGTAACTGGTGGAGAGAGAGTCACTGGTGGTTGTAACTGGTGGAGAGAGAGTCACTGGTGGTTGTAACTGGTGGAGAGACAGTCACTGGTGGTTGTAACTAGTGGAGAGAGAGTCACTGGTGGTTGTAACTGGTGGAGAGAGAGTCACTGGTGGTTGTAACTGGTGGAGAGAGAGTCACTGGTGGTTGTAACTGGTGGAGAGAGAGTCACTGGTGGTTGTAACTGGTGGAGAGACAGTCACTGGTGGTTGTAACTGGTGGAGAGACAGTCACTGGTGGTTGTAACTGGTGGAGAGACAGTCACTGGTGGTTGTAACTGGTGGAGAGACAGTCACTGGTGGTTGTAACTGGTGGAGAGACAGTCACTGGTGGTTGTAACTGGTGGAGAGAGAGTCACTGGTGGTTGTAACTGGTGGAGAGAGAGTCACTGGTGGTTGTAACTGGTGGAGAGAGAGTCACTGGTGGTTGTAACTGGTGGAGAGAGAGTCACTGGTGGTTGTAACTGGTGGAGAGAGAGTCACTGGTGGTTGTAACTGGTGGAGAGAGAGTCACTGGTGGTTGTAACTGGTGGAGAGAGAGTCACTGGTGGTTGTAACTGGTGGAGAGACAGTCACTGGTGGTTGTAACTGGTGGAGAGAGAGTCACTGGTGGTTGTAACTGGTGGAGAGAGAGTCACTGGTGGTTGTAACTGGTGGAGAGAGAGTCACTGGTGGTTGTAACTGGTGGAGAGACAGTCACTGGTGGTTGTAACTGGTGGAGAGACAGTCACTGGTGGTTGTAACTGGTGGAGAGACAGTCACTGGTGGTTGTAACTGGTGGAGAGACAGTCACTGGTGGTTGTAACTGGTGGAGAGACAGTCACTGGTGGTTGTAACTGGTGGAGAGAGAGTCACTGGTGGTTGTAACTGGTGGAGAGAGAGTCACTGGTGGTTGTAACTGGTGGAGAGAGAGTCACTGGTGGTTGTAACTGGTGGAGAGACAGTCACTGGTGGTTGTAACTGGTGGAGAGACAGTCACTGGTGGTTGTAACTGGTGGAGAGAGAGTCACTGGTGGTTGTAACTGGTGGAGAGAGAGTCACTGGTGGTTGTAACTGGTGGAGAGAGAGTCACTGGTGGTTGTAACTGGTGGAGAGACAGTCACTGGTGGTTGTAACTGGTGGAGAGACAGTCACTGGTGGTTGTAACTGGTGGAGAGAGAGTTACTGGTGGTTGTAACTGGTGGAGAGAGTCACTGGTGGTTGTAACTGGTGGAGAGACAGTCACTGGTGGTTGTAACTGGTGGAGAGAGAGTCACTGGTGGTTGTAACTGGTGGAGAGAGAGTACTGGTGGTTGTAACTGGTGGAGAGACAGTCACTGGTGGTTGTAACTGGTGGAGAGAGAGTTACTGGTGGTTGTAACTGGTGGAGAGAGTCACTGGTGGTTGTAACTGGTGGAGAGACAGTCACTGGTGGTTGTAACTGGTGGAGAGACAGTCACTGGTGGTTGTAACTGGTGGAGAGAGAGTCACTGGTGGTTGTAACTGGTGGAGAGAGAGTCACTGGTGGTTGTAACTGGTGGAGAGACAGTCACTGGTGGTTATAACTGGTAGAGAGAGAGTCACTGGTGGTTGTAGCTGGTGGAGAGACAGTCACTGGTGGTTATAACTGGTGGAGAGACAGTCACTGATGGTTGTAACTGGTGGAGAGAGAGTCACTGGTGGTTGTAACTGGTGGAGAGAGAGTCACTGGTGGTTGTAACTGGTGGAGAGACAGTCACTGATGGTTGCAACTGGTGGAGGCAACAGTCTCTAACAGTAACTGGTGGGGGCAACAGTCTCTAACAGTAACTGGTGGAGGCAACAGTCTCTAACAGTAACTGATGGAGGCAACAGTCTCTAACAGTAACTGGTGGAGGCAACAGTCTCTAACAGTAACTGGTGGAGGCAACAGTCTCTAACAGTAACTGGTGGGGGCAACAGTCTCTAACAGTAACTGGTGGAGGCAACAGTCTCTAACAGTAACTGGTGGAGGCAACAGTCTCTAACAGTAACTGGTGGGGGCAACAGTCTCTAACAGTAACTGGTGGAGGCAACAGTCTCTAACAGTAACTGGTGGAGGCAACAGTCTCTAACAGTAACTGGTGGAGGCAACAGTCTCTAACAGTAACTGGTGGAGGCAACAGTCTCTAACAGTAACTGGTGGAGGCAACAGTCTCTAACAGTAACTGGTGGAGGCAACAGTCTCTAACAGTAACTGGTGGAGGCAACAGTCTCTAACAGTAACTGGTGGAGGCAACAGTCTCTAACAGTAACTGGTGGAGGCAACAGTCTCTAACAGTAACTGGTGGAGGCAACAGTCTCTAACAGTAACTGGTGGAGGCAACAGTCTCTAACAGTAACTGGTGGAGGCAACAGTCTCTAACAGTAACTGGTGGAGGCAACAGTCTCTAACAGTAACTGGTGGAGGCAACAGTCTCTAACAGTAACTGGTGGAGGCAACAGTCTCTAACAGTAACTGGTGGAGGCAACAGTCTCTAACAGTAACTGGTGGAGGCAACAGTCTCTAACAGTAACTGGTGGAGGCAACAGTCTCTAACAGTAACTGGTGGAGGCAACAGTCTCTAACAGTAACTGGTGGAGGCAACAGTCTCTAACAGTAACTGGTGGAGGCAACAGTCTCTAACAGTAACTGGTGGAGGCAACAGTCTCTAACAGTAACTGGTGGAGGCAACAGTCTCTAACAGTAACTGGTGGAGGCAACAGTCTCTAACAGTAACTGGTGGAGGCAACAGTCTCTAACAGTAACTGGTGGAGGCAACAGTCTCTAACAGTAACTGGTGGAGGCAACAGTCTCTAACAGTAACTGGTGGAGGCAACAGTCTCTAACAGTAACTGGTGGAGGCAACAGTCTCTAACAGTAACTGGTGGAGGCAACAGTCTCTAACAGTAACTGGTGGAGGCAACAGTCTCTAACAGTAACTGGTGGAGGCAACAGTCTCTAACAGTAACTGGTGGAGGCAACAGTCTCTAACAGTAACTGGTGGAGGCAACAGTCTCTAACAGTAACTGGTGGAGGCAACAGTCTCTAACAGTAACTGGTGGAGGCAACAGTCTCTAACAGTAACTGGTGGAGGCAACAGTCTCTAACAGTAACTGGTGGAGGCAACAGTCTCTAACAGTAACTGGTGGAGGCAACAGTCTCTAACAGTAACTGGTGGAGGCAACAGTCTCTAACAGTAACTGGTGGAGGCAACAGTCTCTAACAGTAACTGGTGGAGGCAACAGTCTCTAACAGTAACTGGTGGAGGCAACAGTCTCTAACAGTAACTGGTGGAGGCAACAGTCTCTAACAGTAACTGGTGGAGGCAACAGTCTCTAACAGTAACTGGTGGAGGCAACAGTCTCTAACAGTAACTGGTGGAGGCAACAGTCTCTAACAGTAACTGGTGGAGGCAACAGTCTCTAACAGTAACTGGTGGAGGCAACAGTCTCTAACAGTAACTGGTGGAGGCAACAGTCTCTAACAGTAACTGGTGGAGGCAACAGTCTCTAACAGTAACTGGTGGAGGCAACAGTCTCTAACAGTAACTGGTGGAGGCAACAGTCTCTAACAGTAACTGGTGGAGGCAACAGTCTCTAACAGTAACTGGTGGAGGCAACAGTCTCTAACAGTAACTGGTGGAGGCAACAGTCTCTAACAGTAACTGGTGGAGGCAACAGTCTCTAACAGTAACTGGTGGAGGCAACAGTCTCTAACAGTAACTGGTGGAGGCAACAGTCTCTAACAGTAACTGGTGGAGGCAACAGTCTCTAACAGTAACTGGTGGAGGCAACAGTCTCTAACAGTAACTGGTGGAGGCAACAGTCTCTAACAGTAACTGGTGGAGGCAACAGTCTCTAACAGTAACTGGTGGAGGCAACAGTCTCTAACAGTAACTGGTGGAGGCAACAGTCTCTAACAGTAACTGGTGGAGGCAACAGTCTCTAACAGTAACTGGTGGAGGCAACAGTCTCTAACAGTAACTGGTGGAGGCAACAGTCTCTAACAGTAACTGGTGGAGGCAACAGTCTCTAACAGTAACTGGTGGAGGCAACAGTCTCTAACAGTAACTGGTGGAGGCAACAGTCTCTAACAGTAACTGGTGGAGGCAACAGTCTCTAACAGTAACTGGTGGAGGCAACAGTCTCTAACAGTAACTGGTGGAGGCAACAGTCTCTAACAGTAACTGGTGGAGGCAACAGTCTCTAACAGTAACTGGTGGAGGCAACAGTCTCTAACAGTAACTGGTGGAGGCAACAGTCTCTAACAGTAACTGGTGGAGGCAACAGTCTCTAACAGTAACTGGTGGAGGCAACAGTCTCTAACAGTAACTGGTGGAGGCAACAGTCTCTAACAGTAACTGGTGGAGGCAACAGTCTCTAACAGTAACTGGTGGAGGCAACAGTCTCTAACAGTAACTGGTGGAGGCAACAGTCTCTAACAGTAACTGGTGGAGGCAACAGTCTCTAACAGTAACTGGTGGAGGCAACAGTCTCTAACAGTAACTGGTGGAGGCAACAGTCTCTAACAGTAACTGGTGGAGGCAACAGTCTCTAACAGTAACTGGTGGAGGCAACAGTCTCTAACAGTAACTGGTGGAGGCAACAGTCTCTAACAGTAACTGGTGGAGGCAACAGTCTCTAACAGTAACTGGTGGAGGCAACAGTCTCTAACAGTAACTGGTGGAGGCAACAGTCTCTAACAGTAACTGGTGGAGGCAACAGTCTCTAACAGTAACTGGTGGAGGCAACAGTCTCTAACAGTAACTGGTGGAGGCAACAGTCTCTAACAGTAACTGGTGGAGGCAACAGTCTCTAACAGTAACTGGTGGAGGCAACAGTCTCTAACAGTAACTGGTGGAGGCAACAGTCTCTAACAGTAACTGGTGGAGGCAACAGTCTCTAACAGTAACTGGTGGAGGCAACAGTCTCTAACAGTAACTGGTGGAGGCAACAGTCTCTAACAGTAACTGGTGGAGGCAACAGTCTCTAACAGTAACTGGTGGAGGCAACAGTCTCTAACAGTAACTGGTGGAGGCAACAGTCTCTAACAGTAACTGGTGGAGGCAACAGTCTCTAACAGTAACTGGTGGAGGCAACAGTCTCTAACAGTAACTGGTGGAGGCAACAGTCTCTAACAGTAACTGGTGGAGGCAACAGTCTCTAACAGTAACTGGTGGAGGCAACAGTCTCTAACAGTAACTGGTGGAGGCAACAGTCTCTAACAGTAACTGGTGGAGGCAACAGTCTCTAACAGTAACTGGTGGAGGCAACAGTCTCTAACAGTAACTGGTGGAGGCAACAGTCTCTAACAGTAACTGGTGGAGGCAACAGTCTCTAACAGTAACTGGTGGAGGCAACAGTCTCTAACAGTAACTGGTGGAGGCAACAGTCTCTAACAGTAACTGGTGGAGGCAACAGTCTCTAACAGTAACTGGTGGAGGCAACAGTCTCTAACAGTAACTGGTGGAGGCAACAGTCTCTAACAGTAACTGGTGGAGGCAACAGTCTCTAACAGTAACTGGTGGAGGCAACAGTCTCTAACAGTAACTGGTGGAGGCAACAGTCTCTAACAGTAACTGGTGGAGGCAACAGTCTCTAACAGTAACTGGTGGAGGCAACAGTCTCTAACAGTAACTGGTGGAGGCAACAGTCTCTAACAGTAACTGGTGGAGGCAACAGTCTCTAACAGTAACTGGTGGAGGCAACAGTCTCTAACAGTAACTGGTGGAGGCAACAGTCTCTAACAGTAACTGGTGGAGGCAACAGTCTCTAACAGTAACTGGTGGAGGCAACAGTCTCTAACAGTAACTGGTGGAGGCAACAGTCTCTAACAGTAACTGGTGGAGGCAACAGTCTCTAACAGTAACTGGTGGAGGCAACAGTCTCTAACAGTAACTGGTGGAGGCAACAGTCTCTAACAGTAACTGGTGGAGGCAACAGTCTCTAACAGTAACTGGTGGAGGCAACAGTCTCTAACAGTAACTGGTGGAGGCAACAGTCTCTAACAGTAACTGGTGGAGGCAACAGTCTCTAACAGTAACTGGTGGAGGCAACAGTCTCTAACAGTAACTGGTGGAGGCAACAGTCTCTAACAGTAACTGGTGGGGGCAACAGTCTCTAACAGTAACTGGTGGAGGCAACAGTCTCTAACAGTAACTGGTGGAGGCAACAGTCTCTAACAGTAACTGGTGGAGGCAACAGTCTCTAACAGTAACTGGTGGAGGCAACAGTCTCTAACAGTAACTGGTGGAGGCAACAGTCTCTAACAGTAACTGGTGGAGGCAACAGTCTCTAACAGTAACTGGTGGAGGCAACAGTCTCTAACAGTAACTGGTGGAGGCAACAGTCTCTAACAGTAACTGGTGGAGGCAACAGTCTCTAACAGTAACTGGTGGAGGCAACAGTCTCTAACAGTAACTGGTGGAGGCAACAGTCTCTAACAGTAACTGGTGGAGGCAACAGTCTCTAACAGTAACTGGTGGAGGCAACAGTCTCTAACAGTAACTGGTGGAGGCAACAGTCTCTAACAGTAACTGGTGGAGGCAACAGTCTCTAACACTAACTGGTGGAGGCAACAGTCTCTAACAGTAACTGGTGGGGGCAACAGTCTCTAACAGTAACTGGTGGAGGCAACAGTCTCTAACAGTAACTGGTGGAGGCAACAGTCTCTAACAGTAACTGGTGGGGGCAACAGTCTCTATCAGTAACTGGTGGAGGCAACAGTCTCTAACAGTAACTGGTGGAGGCAACAGGCTCTTTGATGTCACAGATGATCAGAGAAGAGAAATAAAATTATATAATTACCTAAATTGAGTTCTTCAATATGTGTCACGGCCAATAATTAGTTCAGGTGTGTAGGTACGCAGGTGTGTGGGTGTGTAGGTGTGTCGGTGTATAGGTGTGTAGGTGTCAGGTGTGTATGTGTCCAGGTGTGCAGGTGTGTTGGTGTCCAGGTGTGTAGGTGTCCAGGTGTGTAGGTGTTCAGGTGTCCAGGTGTTCAGGTGTCCAGGTGTGTTGGTGTCCAGGTGTGTAGGTGTGTTGGTGTCCAGGTGTGTAGGTGTGTTGGTGTGCAGGTATTAAATAATTAATCCTAAAACGACATCAAATTTCCACCTAATCAGAAGGGGACTGAGGACGCACTGATAGGCAAAAACTGATAATATAGTTAATAATAATGTATCATCTGTCGCTCGTTATACACTCAGGAAATACAACTATAATTGCTATTTTTATGTTGTGCTTTGGATGAAATAATATAGTGTGTTGTTATAGAGGAACACAGAATAGTCGTCATTACAGTTAGGGGATTTATGGTCCAGTTATATTAAAGCTGTATTTTCACTTGTAAATATTTGACGTCACAAGGCACAATATCTCTGGAGTGACGTCACAAGGAGCCATATCTCTGGAGTGACGTTACAGTGTCCTGATGTCACTTACAATCACACGTGTCCCACCTAATGCTCCGGCACCTTTATTCAACGCCGACCCGAGCTGAGTCGTGGAGGTAGTGATGGTGGAGGAAACTGTTGGAGGGAGTAAGATGGTGGAGTATGTGGTGGAGGAAACTGTTGGAGGAGTATGGTGGTGGAGTCTGTAGTGGAGGTGGTGAAGGTGGAGGAGACTGGTGGGGGGGGGGGAATGATGGTGGAGGAATATTTATGTCAACACACTGAAAAATATATTACAGGAATATCATGTGTCGTACCATATATAGGGACTGATGGAGGCTATATTATCCTTATATAGGGGCTGATGGGGCCATATTATCCTTATATAGGGGCTGATGGGGCTATATTATCCTTATATAGGGGCTATATTATCCTTATATATGGGCTGATGGGGGCTATATTATCCTTATATAGGAGCTGATGGGGTCTATATTATCCTTATATAGGGGCTGATGGGGGCTATATTATCCTTATATAGGAGCTGATGGGGGCTATCTTATCCTTATATAGGGGCTGATGGGGGTTATATTATCCTTATATAGGGACTGATGTGGGCTATATTATCCTTATATAGGGGCTGATGGGGCCATATTATCCATATATAGGGGCTGATGGGGGCTATATTATCCTTATATAGGGGCTGATGGGGGCTATATTATCCTTATATAGGAGCTGATGGGGGCTATATTATCCTTATATAGGAGCTGATGGGGGCTATATTATCCTTATATAGGAGCTGATGGGGGCTATATAATGATTGAAGAAGACTATACAATAGATACTGAAGGCTATACACATGGTAGATGGATGTTATATAATGATGATTCCTCGAAACTATTATTATTATATATTCGTTTACTAACCTAACCTAACCTAACCTAATCTAACTAACCTAATCTAATCTAACTTAACTAACCTAACCTAACCTAAACCTAACCTAACCTAACCTAACCTAAACCTAACCTAACCTAACCTAACCTAACGTACAGTATATTCCCCGTAATAGTCTTCCTCCTTAAGGCCCGGGGTCAGAGAAATATCCTAAGTGGTTCTTATATATTATTTTACTGCAGTCTGCTATTTATTCATTATTTATCACAAACATTTGCCTAATCTAGAAATAAATTATGCAATCGTTATGTAAATGAGAATAGCAAGATGATGTAATATTCCTCTTCCCCTCATTACACCCCTCACTCCTCACTCACATCCCCTCATAACCTCCTTATCCACTCCTCACCCCCACTCACACTCCTTATCACCCTCCCACCCCCCTCCCACCCCCCTCCCACCCCCCTTTCACCCCCCTTTCACCCCCTCTCACCTCTCTGGTAAATAAATAACACAGGTACTTGTCTGGCCATAAGTCTTCCCTGGAAACAGCGTAAATTTCAGTCATATATCGGGTGATTACTGTTATTTCTGCCGATATTAAACTTATATTATGACAAAACCTAAAAAAGGTGCATTTTTTTTCCTCTGGGATTATGTCAACAATGAAGTGTTTTGTCCCACCAATGTCAACAACTCTGAACAATTTGAAGGTAATGATGGATGATGTTCAGTAAGACATGGTACATAATGTATGGCGGGAAACACAACACTAGTTTGATGTCTGCACAGCCACAACAGAACCTCATAATTAATATATAATACCTAACCTAACCTCATAATGAACGTCTATATCTTGAAGATAATAACATTTGTAGTTTTCTTTGTCAATATATCTAATTTTGGGGCTGTCTGCACCTGTGTTAGTTGGAGTCATAATTAATGTTTTAAACCAGGCGTAACATTAGTAATCACTCGGTACATGTCAACCAGCACAATGTTTCTCCTTTTATATTTCTCTCCGTGGTTCACCTCCCCCGCTATTAACCTCAGCCCTCACCTCTTACCTTTAATTCCTTTGTTTATATCAATGTGTACAAGTTTATGTAGATGTACGAGTATATGTGTATAGAAGAATGCGTAGTTAGGTAGAATTTTATACGTGAGACTAAACAGCATTAAGGAGCGTGGAGGGGACCAGTCACTCTTACCCACTCTGTGATAATCTGGGCCTCCTCTTCCTCCTCCTCCTCCTTCTCTCCCTTCTTATCCTTCGCCTTCTTCTCATCCTCCCCCTTTCTTCTTCTTCTCTTTCTTTTTCTCTCATTCTTCTTCCTCCTCCGTCTTCCCTCCTTCACCAGAGCTCATAAAGTCCCCCTCCTCAAGAGTCGTCATGTTACACACCATAACTCATAGAGGAAGATCTACTCATAACAGTGCCAACCCCTTCCTAGGTAGTCAGAGCCCCTAGCCACCTGTCAGAGTCTACATATATGACATGACATTGGCAAAGAGATTATCATGTGCTGTGTGGGTGGCTAAAGTATAGTTGAAATTGAAGGTGTTTTATATAACCTGGAGAATTACAGATGCAATGTGAACTAGAGACGTGGCTAAGCTTAGTGAGCATGGAGTGGGAGGGGTGGTAGGGGCTTTTGTTGATGCTTGATAAATATTGTTGTTAAAGATATTACTGTTGTGATTTTTAGGTGATGGCAGGTGTGAAAACGCTACGTGTGGTTGTATTAAAGG
>CAUDMG010000371.1:397500-410000 GCA_958450375.1 Homarus gammarus
CCACCCCCCTCCTTCCTCCACCCCCCTTCTTCCTCCACCCCCCTTCTTCCTCCACCCCCCTTCTTCCTCCACTCCCTTCTTCCTCCACTCCCTTCTTCCTCCATCCCCCTTCTTCCTCCACCCCCCTTCTTCCTCCACCCCCCTTCTTCCTCCACCCCCCTTCTTCCTCCATCCCCCTTCTTCCTCCATCCCCTTCTTCCTCCACCCCCTTCTTCCTCCACCCCCTTCTTCCTCCACCCCACTTCTTCCTCCAACCCCTTCTTCCTCCAACCCTTCTTCCTTCACCCCCTTCTTCCTGCACCCCCTTCTTCCTCCACCCCTTCTTCCTCCACCCCCCTTCTTCCTCCACTCTTCTTCCTCCACTCTTCTTCCTCCTCCGTCCACTCGCACCTACATCTCCTTTCCCCATTCCTTCTCCATCCCCTCACCTCACTCCCACCCCTCGCCTCACTCCCTACCCTCGCCTCACTCCCACCCCTCGCCTCACTCCCTACCCTCGCCTCACCTCCTACCCTTGCTTCACCCCCAACCCTCGCCTCACCTCCTTCCCTCGCCTCACACCCTACCCTCGCCTCACTCCCACCCCTCGCCTCACCCCCTACCCTCGCCTCACCTACCCTTGCTTCACCCCCTACCCTCGCCTCACTCCCACCCCTCGCCTCACCCCCTACCCTAGCCTCACCCCCTCCCCTCGCCTCACTCCATCATGGCTAAAATGTAGGCTCTCTGCATCTTGATGCGAACACTCTCAGCCAATCAGCATTCATTATGGTCCTAAGGCTTCCATTGATAGGCGTAGGAGGTTGTTGGTATTGACTCGTTAGTGGTGTTGTTTTTTTGATATTGTTAGTGTTGCTGTTCGTGATTTGGTTATTGCTGTTGCTTCTCTTATTGTTGCTTAAACGTTTCAACATCCTTAAATTAATCCTGGTGATGAGTCCGTGTTTATCATTCACCACACAACACACGTTAAGGTAAGTTTAGGTTAGGCTAGGGTAGGTTAGGTTAGGTTGTGCACTTCTTCACTTATTGAAGGGATTAATAAGAAGCACTTGCAATACACTGTACTGTTTAGAAGTGCACCAGCAGTGTGACACGCACCACCTGATAAAACTTACTGCTGGTGCTGCTGGATTTGTAACCCTGACCAGTAAGTCTCTGAAATTACTAAAGTTTGCAAAAGTTTATGTGAGGAAAGTGAAACCCAGATCTCACTCACACACCCAGATGTGGTCGTCAGTGTGGAATACAAACATTTCATTCACACACACACAGCATGTCTGGCTTTATGTGTGTGGAATTATTATTATTATTTTTTAATGTGTATTATTATTATTATTATTATTATTATTATTATTATTAAACTCTTAATATTATACAGCATCTCGCAGTAGTTTTAATAATAAGCTGTCACATAAACGTAAATCATAATTTCTGCTTCAGACAAATGATTCATCTCCTATCTTTAACTGTGCTGTATACACCTGACCGAATCCTAAAGAGCCTTCCTCTCCTCATATCTCCAAATCAATCTCATTAAACATTATAACATATCCTCAATATAATATTTATAGCCATGACTTATAGATTGTGACTAGCTACCGTGCCACCACTGCTTAATATCCATCACAAAAACACCGAAGTCTCCCCGTGTCGAGGCTTCCAGCAGCTGGTTCATGTGCTGAGTACTGCATCTGGGCGAGAAGGTCTACGGTTGTGGCCCGCCGCGTTTCACTTACTGTACACTGTGAGGTTCTTTCTTTCTTCTTTCTTTCTTTCTCTCTCTTAATTGTTATTCGTGTTTTACGAGATATACCTACATTGCCTGTTTAAGAAATTATTCAGTAATGAGAATTGTCACAAGTTAAGAGGTGAACGAGATGTTCCTGAGACCTAATATTATGTCGTGAAAATTGCCACGTTACTCTGTGTGTGTGTGTGTGTGCGTGAGGAAGATATTTACAGTGAGTGTATCTGTCTAAAAGTCAGTGTCCTGTCAACTGTGATCTCCTGAACACCTGAAGTGTTAATGTGGGCTTAGGCTCAGGTGTTGAAGGTTGGCAGGTCACTCGTGTTTAGTCTCACGCATACTACTACTACTACTACTATTGCTACTACTACTACTACTACTACTATTGCTACTACTACTACTATTGCTACTACTTCTACTACTGCTACTACTTCTACTACTACTACTACCTCTACTACTACTACTATGCTGTCACTCAGAATCTAGTTTAATGATCACCCAGCTATGATACAATGATAAGAGTTAATAAGGATGTCCCCTTCGTTGGTGAGCTCTGAGGTGACTCGAGAGGCCGACACGGGACCGGCAGTGCCGTTCACAGATGTTGCACGTGTGGTGGGCTACATCTAGTGCAGGAGGGGCGGCGGCAGCGTCTTTCCGGCGTTGGCGCTTGTTTGCCTCGGTATGCAGTCGGGCTAGCTCGAAAGTATTGACATATTCTCGTGTGGTGCTCCTCCAGGCATTACGGCGTGGAGTGATCGTCACACACATGTATTAGCCCCTGTCTTATAGGCAGAAGTATTTATATAAATGGGTTAATTACATTAGACTTGTAAAACTATCACCCTCTGTAACTTTCCACTAGCTATGAGGCTCATGTTCAGAGCACGTGATAAGGTGTGCCCACGGGAAGTCGTGTCACTTGGTACTGAGTTAAGCATTAAGTAACTGTCTCTCTGGCCACCCATTGTGGGCAGTAGTTTGATATCACTGACTAGAGGAAGACGTTATTGAGAGCCATCGTGGATGGTTCCGTCTTCCCTCGAGGGAGGACGTCGGATATATTCCGTTCTCCCTCGACGGGTCCCTACTCACTCTCACTCAACTGTCTCATCAACAGGACGTACTTACCAGAGCTATATAAGGTAGCCTCCGTCCTCATTTAACACTCATAGATACAGTGGTTAATTTACGGTGATAATCCTTTTTGAAAGTGTACATAGAAACCTTTTATAATAAATACAAACAAAGGAACATATTGGATTTCACTACAGAAGATCCAATAAACTTTGATCTATATTTTAGTATGTCTACAATATAAGGTAACGTGCTTCACAAGTGATTGTTACAAGTGGTGACAACCCAGGAAGGATTTTACATATATGACAGTTTCACAAGTAACTGTTATATTCAGGGTAACAGTCACCTCACCAGATACACAGTTGGTAAAGGTAGATATATTATGTTCTCCCCATTACTGTGGCATACTGTTACATCTGTTACCAAGGAGCAAGCGTTACACACACACACTTTCTATTTTTTTATTCGTCTGTTATTACGAGATAAACAGTGTTGTTACGGTGATGTTACGAGATAAACAGAGTTATTAACATGACTATTATTGTCACTTAGCTCTTAGTGTCATTCATATCAATATTCCTTAATTCTCTTTTATTCCATTTTCTCCTTTTTCTTCATTCCTCTTCCCCTGGTTTTCATTTCCTATACACATTTTCTTCTTCTCCTCCTCTTATTCCATTTAATCATCTCTCTCTCTCTCTCTCTCTCTCTCTCTCTCTCTCTCTCTCTCTACTCTTCTGTTTGTGTCTTCTTCTTTCTAATCATCTCTTGTCTCATCTTCTCTTTCGCTTCTCGTCTACTTGTCACTTCCATGGTCTCAAGGTAACGAACCGTATCCTAATTCTCATATCGTAGTTAAGAATGTGTTGAGTCGTAGTTAAGAATGTGTTGAGTCGTAGTTAAGAATGTGTTGAGTCGTAGTTAAGAATGTGTTGAGTCGTAGTTAAGAATGTGTTGAGTCGTAGTTAAGAATGTGTTGAGTCGTAGTTAAGAATGTGTTGAGTCGTAGTTAAGAATGTGTTGAGTCGTATTAAGAATGTGTTGAGTCGTAGTTAAGAATGTGTTGAGTCGTAGTTAAGAATGTGTTGAGTCGTAGTTAAGAATGTGTTGAGTCGTAGTTAAGAATGTGTTACTGTCGTAGTTAGGAACGGGTTAAGGTCGTAAATGAGAGAGAGAATGTTGCTATCGGATATACATTCTAATTAAACTTCTTGAGAACTTGATCTGAGGAGCTAACAGTGATAACAGCGAGGGAATTGTCTTTTGCTCGTCTTCGTTGTCGTCTTCGTTGTCGTCTTCGTTGTCTAAAACCCCCTTATTCTAGCTTAAAAGCCCTAATCTTAGTTTAAAACCACTTAGCTTAAAACCCCCTTATTCTAGCGTAAAAGCCCTAATCTTAGTTTAAAACCCCTTAGCTTAAAACCCCTTAATCTACCTTAAAAGCCCTAATTCTAGTTTAAAACCCCTTCGCTTAAAACCCCTTATCCTACCTTGAAACCACTAATCCTAGTAAAAACCCCTTAGCTTAAAACCCCCTTATTCTACCTTAAACCTCCTTATCCTAGGTTAAAAAATCCCTTATCCTACATTAAAACCCTTTATCCCATCTTAAAACCCCTTATTCTCTCATAAAATCCCTTATCCACACCTTAAAACCCTTATCATCTCCTAATATCTCTTATCCTACACTATCCTCCCCAGAATTCCTTACCCTAACCAACAATCTCTTATCCTACCCTAAAATCCCTTATCCTACCCTATCGGAGGACAAACTGGCAATCCTTGCGAGAATTCTTCACAGACTTTCCTTGGGATGAATGTTGCTGTTCTCTTGCATGTAGGGAGAGAGATAGGGCATATGAAGCTAGAGATAGGGCATATGAAGCTATAGATAGGGCATATGAAGCTAGAGATAGGGCATATGAAGCTAGAGATAGGGCATATGAAGCTATTAAACTATCTCCTCTTTCATTACTTCTAGGAATCGTCGTAAGGCCAAGCGGAATTTTATAAAATGAAAGACCGCTGACCTAACTAACTCTTCTTCAGGTAAATCTTTTTGGTCCTTAACCGAAAACATCTGGAATAACTTCTGCACTCCCTCTTTTCCTCCTCTCTTCCGACCTGATAACTCTATAGCCAACTCTCCCCCTAATAAAGCCAATCTCTTTGGCACCTTATTCTTCTCTAATTCCACCTTAGACGATTCCTACTCTATCCCTCCGACTTCTGCATCTCCTACAGAACCTATGCACTCGTAGGGTTGCTGGTATGTTATCCAGGTTGGATGTGAGTAAGACGCATGGACCGGACGGAATACCCCCTCGTGTTCTGAGGAAGTGTGCTAAAATTTTGGCCCCTGTGCTTGCTCATCTCTTTTGCCTTTGCCTCAAAACCCAAACTTTTCCCTCTTCTTGGCAGCATGCCCCGGCTCAGCCCATCCCGAAGAAGGATGACCATTCTAATCCCTCTAACTATCGCCCCATTGCCCCAACTTCATCCCTCTCTCAGATTTTCGAAATTATCTTAAGCTCTTATTTTCTCCGTCACCTTGAACGCCTTTCGCCAGGCAAGATCTACTGGTGATCTGCTCTCCTATTGTACCCATCTTTGGTCATCCTCTCTTAGGGATTATGGGGAAACTTTCGTCGTGGCCCTCGACATCTCCAAACCATTTGACAAGGTATGGTACAAGTCTTTGCTTTCTAAACTTTCCTCTTGTGGTTTCTCTCCCCCACTTTGTTCTCTAATTTCTAGCTTTCTTGAGAAGCGATCCATGGCAGTTGTTGTCGAGGGATCGATCTCTCGCTCTTTCTCTGCCCATAGTGGGTTCTGTTCTTTCACCTACCCACTTCCTTCTTTTTATCAAAGATTTATTTCACACTACGACTAATCCTATCCATTTTTACGCTGATGATTCTACTCTTCACTCTTCACATTTTCCCCTTCCCCCTAATTCCCAAAATAGATCTGTTTATAGAGCTGATATCAATGCGGATCTGTGCATCATCTCCGAATAGGGAGGTAAAAACTTGGTTAAATTAAACAGTAATATAACTCAGTATTTACCAATTGCACTTCCAAATTAGATGATCTCCCACCAATCACATTTCAGGACGCAATCATTCTGCCGAATTCTAAAACAGATATGCTAGGCCTCACCATTTCCTCTAAAATATCATGGAAGCCACACATCCTCAACATTGCTAAAGCTGCCTTCCGAAAGCTGGGAATGCTGTACAGATGCCGTAGCTACTTCACTCCTGAGCAGTTGCTTCAAGTTTTTAAGGAATTCATTCGTCCTAACATGGAGTACTGCTCTCATATCTGGAGTGGCTCTTCTTCTGTCCAACTGTTAGATAGGGTGGAATCAAAGGCATTTCGTCTTATTAACTCTCCTCCTTTAGTTGATAATTTTTCTTCCCTTTCTCTTCGCCTCAATGTTGGTTCACTCTCTCTCTTTTACAGGTACTTTTCGTGGATTTGGCATCCTGTGTACCGCCGGCAAGGCCGTGGGCTCGTAACACCCGTGTTGACCGCGGTGCCCACCGCGTCTGTGTGGGTGTCGGTCACACTAGATGCTAGTGTGACCGACACCCACACAGTGACTGAAATAACCCATTATACTACATCCTTCTTTCCTCACACAGCCAAACTGTGGAATGCTCTGCCTTTTTCTGTGTTTCCATACTTACACAATGTGTCACATTAAAAGCTGGCTTTCCTGCATTTTCGTGATGTAGATTAATATAACCTTTTCCTTTTATATTTTTAATTCATTTTTATTAATATTTTTTCACCCCCTAGGCCCCGATGTGGGTTGATGACCTGTGCCCGGGAGAGAGAGAGAGAGAGAGAGAGAGAGAGAGAGAGAGAGAGAGAGAGAGAGAGATGAATCGGCTGCTTGTCCAATTAACCAGTCCGTTCACACATATTTATATTTGGGTTTTAAGTAACGAAACCCAAACGGTAGTTCCTTTGTTTTATTATAAAAGGTTGTAGATATAATTCCTGAGTGTATATCAACCGTAAGTCTCACTGTCTAGGAGTGAATGAGAAAGGGACGGCGTTTATGTATGATAAACGTTAGGTCACGTCCTTACGATATGAGTTGAGGTGAGCTACTGAAGCTTGGGGGCATCGCAGTGCGTGCTTACAGAAATGCTGAGCTATGGGTCTCGCCCTCTTGGGAGAGTTGCCCGCTCACGTGTCCATCTCATGTCTTACTCATAGACAGTGGAAAGTTACAGGCTGTGAATCTGAATATTATATCAGATGTATTGACCCATTTATATAATACATTCTGTTGATGAGACAGGGGCCTATTACAGAGAGAGAGAGAGAGAGAGAGAGAGAGAGAGAGAGAGAGAGAGAGAGAGAGCTACACTGGCCTACTGATTATTACATATAACTTAATTATTTTGGTTAGTTTATCACGTGTCACTTGGTGTGTGAGTGACGTGGTGTGGTGATTATTCACCTAACCTAAATATATTTTCCGGCCATTGGTGGTTATATCTGGGTAAAGGTGGTCTGTGATTGGTTAAGTAAGATGAATGTGATTGATCAAATAAGAGGGTTGTGATTGGTCAAATAAGAGGGTTGTGATTGGTGATTTAATGGAGGTTTATGATTGGTCTTGTAATGGAGGTTTGTGAGTGGTCTTGTAATGGAGGTTTATGATTGGTCAAGTAAAGGAACTCTATGATTGGTCTAATAAAGTAGAGAGAACATAAGAACATAAGAATGGAGGAAACTGCAGCGGGCCTATTGGCCCATACTGGGCAGTCCCGTTTACACCCAACCCCTATTGCTCATATAAGCATCCAAACTATGTTTGAAGCAATTCAGCGTATTCGAGTTAATGATGATATTTGGTAACTTGTCCATTCATCCACTACTCTGTTTCCAAACCAGTGTTTACCTATTTCACGCCTAAATCTAAATTTGTCTAATTTAAAACCATTGTTACGAGTTCGCTCCTGGTTGGATAGTTTGAGTACCTTTGTAATGTCCCCTTTGTTTAGCCCTGCCTTCCATTTATACACCTCTATCAGGTCGCCCCTCGCTCTACGTCTCTCAAGGGAGTGCAAATTAAGATGCTTTAACCTGTCTCTATACTCAAGGTTCCTAATGCCCGGGATTAGTCTTGTCATTCTCCTCTGAATTCTTTCCAAGGATTCTATATCCATTCTGTAATACGGTGACCAGAACTGAACTGCGTAATCCAGGTGTGGTCTCACAAGAGCAAGATACAGTTTTAGGATGACCTCGCTAGTCTTGTAACTAACACTCCTTTGTATGAACCCAAGTACTTTATTAGCCTTGTTACGAGCAAAAACACATTGTTTACTTGGCTTAAGGTTCCTACTTATCATTACTCCTAAATCTCTCTCGCAGTCGGATTTCTCTATGGCATCGTTGCTCATCTGATATCTGGTTTCCCTGTTTACATCTCCTATAATGAGTACTTTACATTTGTCGACGTTGAATTTCATCTGCCATTTTCCAGACCATTCGAAAAATTTGTTTAGATCTTCCTGTAGTTTTGCCGAGTCCTCGTCAGATTTGATAACACGTCCTATTTTAGTGTCATCAGCAAATTTACTTATGTTGCTGTCAATGCCGATATCTATGTCGTTTATGTATATAATAAATAATAATGGTCCAAGTACTGAGCCTTGGGGAACCCCACTTGTGACGTTGCTCCAATGGGACTTAGTGCCGTTAATGCTCACTCGCTGTTTCCTGTCCTGTAACCACGCCCTAATCCATTTAAGGATGTCACCTTTGATGCCATGAGCTTCTACCTTTCTAATTAGTCTTTCGTGGGGGACTCTGTCGAAGGCTTTGCTAAAGTCGAGATATACCACATCATAATTGTGCCCCTCTTCCACCGATTCGAAAACTGATGAAAAGAATGTTAATAGATTAGTTAGGCAAGAACGTCCGCTTGTGAAGCCATGCTGGGAATCATTGATCAATCGGTGTTTCTCCAGGTAATTTCGAATAGAGTTTGAAATGATTGCTTCCAGTAATTTGCCTACTATTGATGTTAGACTGATTGGGCGGTAGTTAGAGGATAGTGATCTATCCCCCTTCTTGAAAATCGGTATTACATTCGCTATCCTCCAGGATTCTGGTACTACACCTGTTTTTAATGACATGTTAAACAACTTTGCTAAGGGCATACTAAGCTCTTCCTTACATTCCTTTAATACTCTGGCAAATATCTCATCGGGACCAGGTGACTTATTAGGCTTTAGTTTGTCTATTTGCTTACTAACATCGTTACTAGTCACTACTATCTCACTTAATTTGTTTTCTTCACTATCTCTGAATAGAGTCGGTGCCTCGGGTATCATGTTTAAATTTTCGGTGGTGAAAACTGTTGAAAAATATTTATTCAAATTATTGCTCATTTCTCCGTCGTTATCAGTGAGCTCGCCGGAGTCTGACCGTATTGGTCCAATCTTTTCTCGTGTTTTAGTTTGATACATTTGGTAGAATCCTTTGGGGTTTGTCTTGGCCTCCCTTGCTATCCTTACCTCATTATTCCTCTTTGCTTTCCTTATCTCGGTTTTAACCCTACTCGCCAATACCCTATAATAGTCCCGGCGGTGAATTTCGCCACGATTTATCCTTCTACCTATAGCCTTCCTTTGGCCAATAATGTTCTTTAAATAATTATTTATCCATTTAAGGTCATTGTTGTCTGATCTGAGTTTTTTGTATGGTATGTTCTGCCTTTGTGCATTAAGTAACTCACTATTTAAATTGTCGTGGAACTCGGCAATCTCAGATCTCGTTATTAGGTCGGTGTCATCTGTCAGGTTCACAGCCAAGCGCGACACCCCCTCTCTCAGCTGCCTCTTTAAACTGTCAAAGTTTGCCCTTCTGAAATCTGGTACTTTAGTGGAATTTTCCTTACGTCTGCCCTGAAAATCTAACTGGATTCGAATTTCTTTGTGATCGCTGTTTGCAAGTTCGTTCCCTACCTCGACATTGCTAATTAGGTTTTCTCTGTTCGACAGAACTAAGTCCAGTATATTATTACCCCGTGTGGGTTCGGTTATATGTTGACTTAGGAAACAGTCCTGGATCGTCTCGAGAAAATCCTCTGATACTGAGTTACCCGTAAGGTCAGTCCAATCTATTTGGCCAAGATTAAAGTCGCCTACTATACAGACTTTGTTGTGTATGGAAGCCCTGCGCATTTCATGCCAGATAAGTCGCTCATTGACGCTATCAAGATTGGGGGGTCTATATATTACTCCTGTGATTATTTTTTCCCGACCGCCGTTTAATTCTATCCAAATTGTTTCTGTATTCCTCTCAGTTTTTATTTCCTTATTTATTTCACACTTCAGATTATCCCTAACATAGATTGCTACTCCGCCTCCTTTCCTGGTCTGCCTATCTGTATGGAACAGTTTGTAACCCGCAATTAGGTATTCGACTGGTAACTCACGTGTGTCTAGGTTGATCCATGTTTCAGTGAATGCAATTATATCGATTTTTTCGGTACATACCAAGGCCCTAATATCATCCATTTTGTTTCTCATACATCTACTGTTCGCGTAGTATACATTTAAGTTAGTCGTGTTTTGAGTCCTCCCCTTACCGCATTTAGTTTTTAACTCCCTGTCTAATTTAGTTTTGTCATCATTCCTAGCACTATTTCCCTGTAGTCTTTCACTTTGTTTACCCGCTCCCACTGCAGTCTCCTCCACCCCCGTGCCCATATGTTCTCTTAGCAGTTTAAAGACTTCGATATCATTTGAACTGCCCCTACTGTTTGTATAATATACATTTAAACCTACCCTTCCCTGGTCCTGTTTTACCCCTTGTCCTGAGCAACTAATTGTACTTCCCAGGACCTGCTTGTTTTTTGACTCCCACTTTCCCCGACCTCTCTCTATTGACGAAACCCCCCCTTCGGAGTGACAATTTCACGCTCCAGGGATGCAGACAACGTCTTTACCCCCTCACGGGACAAGTGTACTCCGTCGCGACAGTACAGGTAGTCGTTGCCATAGAATCGTTGCCAGTTATCAATGAATGCCCAACCATTGTTTGCACAATGTTTTTCCAGTCGGCAATTTATAGCAATTGCCCTGGACAGCCATTCACGACCAACCCCTCTTCTAGGCAAGACACCACATACTATCGGGATCCCTCCCCTATCTCTAATCTTCCCCAGCGCCTCCCTATACCTCTTGAAAAGTTCCTCACTCCTAACCTTACCTATGTGGTTTCTTCCCACACTAAGACACACTACTGGATTGGTACCCTCCCCTGACAAAACCCTGTCTAACCTCTCCGCTACATGCCCTATCCCAGCCCCAGGAAAACACACCCTAGTCCTACGTTTCCTATCTCTTGCACAAAAAGCCCTATCCATTAAACTCACCTGGCTGTCACCAACTACCACGACCTTACCTGTGGGCAGGGTTTGTACAACTGCCCTTTCCTCTCCTTGATCCATACCGTCCTGCTTCTTCTCTTCCTCTCCAGCTTCCTGCAGCACCTGGTAAGGGTTACTGCACTCCACACCCTGGTCAGCTTTCCTGAGCCTGACCCTAGTCCCCTTGGAGACAACCACTCTCCACGCCTGCTCCTCCTTCGCAGGTGTCCTGCTAGGCAGGACACCTACCTGAAGGAGTTCCGTCCTGAGGGCTTCATTTTCCCCCTTTAGAGTGTCAACCTCACTCCTCAACTGCCCCAGCTGCCTTAACAGCGTGGCAAGGAGGTCGTCCTTCCCCACACTCCCCTCCTCTTCCCCCACGGCACAACGATCCAAAGCTGCCATTTTCCTTGGTCTCTAACGGGAGCACGATCGGGCACGACCTTCTCCAAGCTGGGTCAGAGGTCAACTGAGAGAGAGAGACAGACATATATCATTTATTTTAGATTATTAAATAAATTATAAGCATAATTTTCGCGCTTTTTAATTACATGAAAAATACATCAATGTTGTTATTTTTGTGATATAATCCATGATAATTATTTTCCAATCAATAATTCCACAAAAAGGACAATTGTCCCTAACCTAACCTGACCTGACCTAACCTGACCTGACCTGACCTGACCTGACCTGACCTAACAGGAGGCATAGAGGAAAACGAGAGAGAGAGAGAGAGAGAGAGAGAGAGAGAGAGAGAGAGGTATAATAACAAGAGAAAGAGAGAAGAAAACAGAGGTGTTGGCGTGGAAAGTTTTAGGTCAGGAATCAGAGGGAAAAAGGTGAAGAAAATGACGGAATTTTTTTCTGGTGATCCAATAACTTGAAATCGATTTTATGTCCAGTGTTGTTGGCACCCTTTGGCACCCTCCTGGTACACCTTCTGGTTCCCCTTGGCACCCTCCTGGTACACCTTCTGGCACACCCTTTGGCTCCCCTTGGCACCCTCCAGATACACCTTCTGGCTCCCCTTGGCACCCTCCTGATACACCTTCTGGCTCCCCTTGGCACCCTCCTCATACACCTTCTGGCTCCCCTTGGCACCCTCCTCATACGCCTTCTGGCACCCCTTGGCACCCTCCTGATATCCCACCAGGTACACCGTCTGGCTCCCCTTGGCACCCTCCTAATACACCACCTGGCACCCATTGGCACCCTCCCAACATACCCTTTGGCAACCCCTTGGTACTCTCATGGCACACCTAC
>CAUDMG010000371.1:417500-452500 GCA_958450375.1 Homarus gammarus
AACCAACACTCCTAACACTCCCTACCAACACTCCCTACCAACACTCCCAACCAACACTCCTAACACTCCCTACCAACACTCCCTACCAACACTCCCAACCAACACTCCTAACACTCCCTACCAACACTCCCTACCAACACTCCCAACCAACACTCCCAACCAACACTCCCAACACTCCCTACCAACACTCCCAACACTCCCTACCAACACTCCCAACCAACACTCCTAACACTCCCTACCAACACTCCCTACCAACACTCCCAACACTCCCTACCAACACTCCCAACACTCCCTACCAACACTCCCAACACTCCCTACCAACACTCCCAACCAACACTCCCAACCAACACTCCAACACTCCTACCAACACTCCTACCAACACTCCCAACCAACACTCCTAACACTCCCTACCAACACTCCCTACCAACACTCCCAACCAACACTCCCACCAACACTCCCAACACTCCCTACCAACACTCCCAACACTCCCTACCAACACTACCAACACTCCCAACCAACACTCCCAACACTCCCTACCAACACTCCTAACACTCCCTACCAACACTCCCAACCAACACTCCCAACCAACACTCCCAACACTCCCTACCAACACTCCCAACCAACACTCCTAACACTCCCTACCAACACTCCCTACCAACACTCCCAACCAACACTCCCAACCAACACTCCTAACACTCCCAACACTCCTAACACTCCCTACCAACACTCCCTACCAACACTCCCAACCAACACTCCCAACCAACACTCCCAACCAACACTCCCAACACTCCCTACCAACACTCCCAACCAACACTCCAAACACTCCCTACCAACACTCCCAACCAACACTCCCAACCAACACTCCTACACCCTACCAACACTCCTACCAACACTCCCACCAACACTCCCAACCAACACTCCCAACACTCCCTACCAACACTCCCAACACTCCCTACCAACACTCAACACTCCCTACCAACACTCCAACAATCCCTACCAACACTCCCTACCAACACTCCAAACACTCCCAACCAACACTCCTAACACTCCCTACCAACACTCCCAACCAACACTCCCAACCAACACTCCAACACTCCCTACCAACACTCCCAACCAACACTCCCTACCAACACTCCCAACACTCCCTACCAACACTCCCAACCAACACTCCCAACCAACACTCCCAACACTCCCTACCAACACTCCCTACCAACACTCCCAACCAACACTCCAACACTCCCTACCAACACTCCCTACCAACACTCCCAACCAACACTCCTAACACTCCCTACCAACACTACCAACACTCCCAACCAACACTACCAACACTCCCAACCAACACTCCCCAACACTCCCTACCAACACTCCTACCAACACTCCACCAACACTCCACCAACACTCCAACACTCCTTCCAACACTCCTACCAACACTCCAACCAACACTCCCACCAACACTCCTTCCAACACTACCAACACTCCCAACCAACACTCCTAACACTCCCTACCAACACTCCCTACCAACACTCCCAACCAACACTCCCAACCAACACTCCCAACACTCCCTACCAACACTCCCAACACTCCCTACCAACACTCCCAACCAACACTCCTAACACTCCCTACCAACACTCCCTACCAACACTCCCAACACTCCCTACCAACACTCCCAACACTCCCTACCAACACTCCCAACCAACACTCCCAACCAACACTCCAACCAACACTCCAACACCCTACCAACACTCCCTACCAACACTCCCAACCACCTCTAACACTCCTACAACACTCCCTACCAACACTCCCAACCACACTCCCAACCAACACTCCCAACACTCCTACCAACACTCCCAACACTCCTACCAACACTCCCTACCAACACTACCAACACTCCCAACCAACACCTACCAACACTCCCAACCAACACTCCCAACACCTCCCAACACTCCCTACCAACACTCCCAACCAACACTCCTAACACTCCCTACCAACACTCCCTACCAACACTCCCAACCAACACTCCCAACCAACACTCCTAACACTCCCAACACTCCTAACACTCCCTACCAACACTCCCTACCAACACTCCCAACCAACACTCCCAACCAACACTCCCAACACTCCCAACACTCCTACCAACACTCCCAACCAACACTCCAACACTCCTACCAACACTCCTAACACTCCCTACCAACACTCCTAACACTCCCTACCAACACTCCCTACCAACACTCCCAACCAACACTCCCAACCAACACTCCCAACACTCCCTACCAACACTCCCAACACTCCCAACCAACACTACCAACACTCCCAACCAACACTCCTAACACTCCCTACCAACACTCCCTACCAACACTCCCAACCAACACTCCCAACCAACACTCCTAACACTCCCTACCAACACTACCAACACTCCCAACCAACACTCCCAACCAACACTCCCAACACTCCCTACCAACACTCCCAACACTCCCTACCAACACTCCCAACCAACACTCCCAACCAACACTCCTAACACTCCCTACCAACACTCCCTACCAACACTCCCAACCAACACTCCTAACACTCCCTACCAACACTCCCTACCAACACTCCCAACCAACACTCCTAACACTCCCTACCAACACTCCCAACACTCCCTACCAACACTCCCAACCAACACTCCCTACCAACACTCCCAACAACACTCTAACACTCCCTACCAACACTCCCTACCAACACTCCCAACCAACACTCCCAACACTCCCAACCAACACTCCTAACACTCCCAACCAACACTCCCAACACTCCCTACCAACACTCCCTACCAACACTCCCAACCAACACTCCTAACACTCCCTACCAACACTCCCAACCAACACTCCCAACACTCCCTACCAACACTCCCAACACTCCCTACCAACACTCCCAACCAACACTCCCAACCAACACTCCCAACACTCCCTACCAACACTCCCAACACTCCCTACCAACACTACCAACACTCCCAACCAACACTCCCAACCAACACTCCTAACACTCCCTACCAACACTCCCAACCAACACTCCCAACCAACACTCCTAACACTCCCTACCAACACTACCAACACTCCCAACACTCCCTACCAACACTCCCAACCAACACTCCCAACACTCCCTACCAACACTCCCAACACTCCCTACCAACACTACCAACACTCCCTACCAACACTCCCAACCAACACTCCAACACTCCCTACCAACACTCCCTACCAACACTCCCAACCAACACTACCAACACTCCCTACCAACACTGCAAACACTCCCTACCAACACTACCAACACTCCCTACCAACACTCCCAACACTCCCAACCAACACTCCCAACACTCCCTACCAACACTCCCTACCAACACTCCCAACACTCCCTACCAACACTCCCAACACTCCCTACCAACACTCCCAACCAACACTCCCAACACTCCCTACCAACACTCCCAACACTCCCTACCAACACTCCCTACCAACACTCCCAACACTCCCTACCAACACTCCCAACACTCCCTACCAACACTCCCTACCAACACTCCCAACACTCCCTACCAACACTCCTAACACTCCCTAACAATACTCCCAACACTCCCTACCAACACTACCAACACTCCCAACCAACACTCCCTAAACTCCCTAACAATACTCCCAACACTCCCTACCAACACTGCCTACCAACACTACCAACACTCCCTACCAACACTACCAACACTCCCTACCAACACTCCCTACCAACACTGCCTACCAACACTACCAACACTCCCTACCAACACTCCCTACCAACACTGCCTACCAACACTACCAACACTCCCTACCAACACTACCAACACTCCCTACCAACACTACCAACACTCCATAACCAACACTACCAACACTCCCTCCCAACACTACCGACACTCCCTACCAACATTCCCTTGGGAAGGAGGGTGGTGGAGAGGAGGGTGGTGGGGAGGATGGTGGAGAAGATGGTGGAGAGGAGGATGGAGGGGAGGAGGGCGGTGGAGAAGAGGGTGGTGGGGAGGAGGGTGGTGGAGAGGAGGGTGGTGGAGAGGAGGGTGGTGGAGAGGATGGTAGAGAGGAGGATGGAGGGGAGGAGGGCGGTGGAGAGGAGGGTGGTGGGGAGGAGGGTGGTGGAAAGGAGGGTGGTGGAGAGGAGGGTGGTGGAGAGGATGGTGGAGAGGAGGGTGGTGGGGAGGAGGGCGGTGGAGAGGAGGGTGGTGGGGAGGAGGGCGGTGGGGAGGAGAGCGGTGGAGAGGAGGGTGGTGGGGAGGAGGGTGGTGGAGAGGAGGGTGGTGGAGAGGAGGGTGGTGGAGAGGAGGGTGGTGGGGAGGAGGGCGGTGTTGATTTTTCCGCCCAAGTGGCACCTGGTAGATGACGTCACCTCACTGTCAGTATTTATCTACGTCACGTCTGTCAGTGAACCAATCAGGTAATTACAACCACCATGGCTAATTGACCTGACCAGCCAATAGGGTATCAGGTGGTGGTCATTGTACCTGGCTAATGTATAGCTCAGTATCACGTGTAATTTATCGAGTCAATAAACGGGGCAGAGCGTTACCTTGGGTTAATTAGTCCGGGGCATTAGTTACCTTTGTTGTCATCAGGTGGTCGATAGAGTCCAACCACAAACAACAGTATTCTACCTGTATATGTATGAGTCCCCGGTACTGCTGGAACGACGAGTCCCTGGTACTGCTGGAACGACGAGTCCCCGGTACTGCTGGAACGACGAGTCCCTGGTACTGCTGGAACGACGAGTCCCTGGTACTGCTGGAACGACGAGTCCCCGGTACTGCTGGAACGACGAGTCCCCGGTACTGCTGGAACGACGAGTCCCCGTTACTGCTGGAACGACGAGTCCCCGGTACTGCTGGAACGACGAGTCCCCGGTACTGCTGGAACGACGAGTCCCCGGTACTGCTGGAACGACGAGTCCCCGGTACTGCTGGAACGACGAGTCCCCGATACTGCTGGAACGACGAGTCCCCGATACTGCTGGAACGACGAGTCCCCGGTACTGCTGGAACGACGAGTCCCCGGTACTGCTGGAACGACGAGTCCCCGGTACTGCTGGAACGACGAGTCCCCGGTACTGCTGGAACGACGGGTCCCCGGTACTGCTGGAACGACGAGTCCCCGGTACTGCTGGAACGACGAGTCCCCGGTACTGCTGGAACGACGAGTCCCCGGTACTGCTGGAACGACGAGTCCCCGGTACTGCTGGAACGACGAGTCCCCGACACTGCTGGAACGACGAGTCCCCGACACTGCTGGAACGACGAGTCCCTGGTACTGCTGGAACGACGAGTCCCTGGTACTGCTGGAACGAGTGTTGGAACGAGTCTCTGAACTACTGGAACGAGTGTTGGAACGAGTCTCTGAACTACTGGAACGAGTGTTGGAACGAGTCTCTGAACTGCTGGAACGAGTGCTGGAACGAGTCAATATTCGTCGTATATTATCTCAAGTTGGTTTAATACTGCTTCGACCAAGAGTATAAACCCTCCTTGGCTTTTCTTACTTTGAATCTTTGTTAATAAGTTTAGATTATCTTATTTTTCGGCGTTTTAGTATAATTTTTCATATTGTTTTTTCGTCTTTTAGTTTAATTTCTAATATTAGCATCTCGGTAATAATAACTCGGATCATTAAAGGGTAAATCCTCAATTATTTTTCAACACTTGGAAGCTTCTGGTTTGGTTCCTGATTTTCCCAGTCACGAATACTAATTTCTTCATATTGGTGAGAAATGGTGAACTTTGCTACTTATGGTCGTCTCAGTGTAATCTTTCTGCCATATTGGATGGGATTTGTCGTAGGTAGATGGGTAATTTTTTGTACAGGGTTTTATAACTTAGGAAATTACTTTGAGAATATGGCTTGTCTCTCATCCTTGTGTCTATGAAGCGACCTGAGATAAACACACCTGAAAATCACACACCTTAAAATAAAGAAACCTGAATATCACATACCTGAAAATTAAAAACCTGAAAATCACACACCGAAAAATTAAAAACCTGAAAATCACACACCTGAAAATCACACCTGAAAAATCACACACCTGAAAATCACACACCTGAAAATCACACACCTGTAAATCACACCCCTAAAAATTAAAAACAAAAATTTTGGGTCTCGGAAGGTCTCAAACAAACGAAGACAAAAACATTCCCAGACCAAGGAAGACCGAGTCCTAGAGACCAACATCACTGTGTAAGTTTACTTGTCCAACATAGACATTAGGTTCATCGATAAACTCCCTTACCTGGCGGAAATAAAACAAACGAACACTAACAACAAACACACTACTGTACACAAACAGAGGTAACATAAACAAACAAAGGCAGTCAGAATTAACACAAACACACTACCAGCTAGAAGTAACAAACAAACATATAACCGTAAACAAAAACAAAGCATATTACCTGTTGATTAATTACGTGATCACAGGTGGGGTTAGGAGACGGGTGGAGAATCTCATTGGATACCTTATGATTGACGGCGTTCTTTGATTGGTTGGTAGCGGGTGTCTTTTTAGCTGTCTTCTGATGATTATACATTTCGTGATTGGTCAGTTTTATAAAGAGGAATATTTTGATTGGTGGTTGTTTATTATCTATTCTTTCATTGGTCTGCTTTATGAGGTGATTGTTTTTATGAGTAAGACACAATTGTTCTCTCCTTGACGCAATTGTTCTCTCCTTGACGCAATTGTTCTTTCCTTGACGCAAATGTTCTCTCTCTCACATTTCTCCTCCACAGCAAAGCAGGATAATTAAACTCAGTATATGAGGCGAGAGTCACCAGTTTGCTTTGACAGATGTACGCTCTCCCACAGTGTAATACACCCTCTGTACACCCTCCCACAGTGTAATACACCCTCTGTACACTCTCCCACAGTGTAATACACCCTCTGTACACCCTCCCACAGTGTAATACACCCTCTGTACACTCTCCCACAGTGTAATACACCCTCTGTACACTCCCACAGTGTAATACACCCTCTGTACACTCCCACAGTGTAATACACCCTCTGTACACCCTCCCACAGTGTAATACACCCTCTGTACACTCTCCCACAGTGTAATACACCCTCTGTACACCCTCCCTCAGTGTAATACACCCTCTGTACACCCTCCCACAGTGTAATACACCCTCTGTACACTCTCCCACAGTGTAATACACCCTCTGTACACCCTCCCTCAGTGTAATACACCCTCTGTACACCCTCCCACAGTGTAATACACCCTCTGTACACTCTCCCACAGTGTAATACACCCTCTGTACACCCTCCCACAGTGTAATACACCCTTTCTACACCCTCCCACAGTGTAATACACCCTCTGTACACCCTCCCACAGTGTAATACACCCTCTGTACACCCTCCCACAGTGTAATACACCCTCTGTACACTCCCACAGTGTAATACACCCTCTGTACACCCTCCCTCAGTGTAATACACCCTCTGTACACCCTCCCTCAGTGTAATACACCCTCTGTACACCCTCCCTCAGTGTAATACACCCTCTGTACACCCTCCCACAGTGTAATACACCCTCTGTACACCCTCCCACAGTGTAATACACCCTCTGTACACTCTCCCTTAGTGTAATACACCCTCTGTACACCCTCCCTCAGTGTAATACACCCTCTGTACACCCTCCCTTAGTGTAATACACCCTCTGTACACCCTCCCTCAGTGTAATACACCCTCTGTACACCCTCCCACAGTGTAATACACCCTCTGTACACTCCCACAGTGTAATACACCCTCTGTACACCCTCCCACAGTGTAATACACCCTCTGTACACCCTCCCACAGTGTAATACACCCTCTGTACACCCTCCCTCAGTGTAATACACCCTCTGTACACTCTCCCACAGTGTAATACACCCTCTGTACACCCTCCCACAGTGTAATACACCCTCTGTACACCTTCCCACAGTGTAATACACCCTCTGTACACCCTCCCACAGTGTAATACACCCTCTGTACACTCTCCCACAGTGTAATACACCCTCTGTACACTCTCCCACAGTGTAATACACCCACTGTACACCCTCCCACAGTGTAATGCACCCTCTGTACACTCCCACAGTGTAATACACCCTCTGTACACTCTCCCACAGTGTAATACACCCTCTGTACACTCTCCCACAGTGTAATACACCCTCTGTACACCCTCCCACAGTGTAATACACCCTCTGTACACTCCCACAGTGTAATACACCCTCTGTACACCCTCCCACAGTGTAATACACCCTCTGTACACTCTCCCACAGTGTAATACACCCTCTGTACACCCTCCCACAGTGTAATACACCCTCTGTACACCCTCCCACAGTGTAATGCACCCTCTGTACACCCTCCCACAGTGTAATACACCCTCTGTACACCTTCCCACAGTGTAATACACCCTCTGTACACTCTCCCACAGTGTAATACACCCTCTGTACACCCTCCCTCAGTGTAATACACCCTCTGTACACTCCCACAGTGTAATACACCCTCTGTACACCCTCCCACAGTGTAATGCACCCTCTGTACACCCTCCCACAGTGTAATACACCCTCTGTACACCCTCCCACAGTGTAATACACCCTCTGTACACCCTCCCACAGTGCAATACACCCTCTGTACACCCTCCCACAGTGTAATACACCCTCTGTACACTCACACAGTGTAATACACCCTCTGTACACTCTCCCACAGTGTAATACACCCTCTGTACACCTTCCCACAGTGTAATACACCCTCTGTACACTCCCACAGTGTAATACACCCTCTGTACACTCTCCACAGTGTAATACACCCTCTGTACACTCCCACAGTGTAATACACCCTCTATACACCCTCCCACAGTGTAATACACCCTCTGTAATCTCCCACAGTGTAATACACCCTCTGTACACCCTCCCACAGTGTAATACACCCTCTGTACACCCTCCCACAGTGTAATACACCCTCTGTACACCTTCCCACAGTGTAATACACCCTCTGTACACTCTCCCACAGTGTAATACACCCTCTGTACACCCTCCCACAGTGTAATGCACCCTCTGTACACCCTCCCACAGTGTAATGCACCCTCTGTACACCCTCCCACAGTGTAATGCACCCTCTGTACACCCTCCCACAGTGTAATGCACCCTCTGTACACCCTCCCACAGTGTAATACACCCTCTGTACACTCCCACAGTGTAATACACCCTCTGTACACCCTCCCACAGTGTAATACACCCTCTGTACACCCTCCCACAGTGTAATACACCCTCTGTACACCCTCCCACAGTGTAATACACCCTCTGTACACTCCCACAGTGTAATACACCCTCTGTACACTCTCCCACAGTGTAATACACCCTCTGTACACCCTCCCACAGTGTAATACACCCTCTGTACACCCTCCCACAGTGTAATACACCCTCTGTACACCCTCCCACAGTGTAATACACCCTCTGTACACCCTTCCACAGTGTAATACACCATCTGTACACTCCCACAGTGTAATACACCCTCTGTACACCCTCCCACAGTGTAATACACCCTCTGTACACCCTCCCACAGTGTAATACACCCTCTGTACACTCTCCCATAGTGTAATACACCATCTGTACACTCCCACAGTGTAATACACCCTCTGTACACCCTCCCACAGTGTAATACACCCTCTGTACACCCTCCCACAGTGTAATACACCCTCTGTACACTCTCCCACAGTGTAATACACCCTCTGTACACCCTCCCTGAGTGTAATACACCCTCTGTACACTCTCCCATAGTGTAATACACCCTCTGTACACTCCCACAGTGTAATACACCCTCTGTACACCCTCCCACAGTGTAATACACCCTCTGTACACTCTCCCACAGTGTAATACACCCTCTGTACACCCTCCCACAGTGTAATGCACCCTCTGTACACTCTCCCACAGTGTAATACACCCTCTGTACACCCTCCCACAGTGTAATACACCCTCTGTACACCCTCCCACAGTGTAATACACCCTCTGTACACTCCCACAGTGTAATACACCCTCTGTACACCCTCCCACAGTGTAATACACCCTCTGTACACTCTCCCACAGTGTAATACACCCTCTGTACACTCCCCCACAGTGTAATACACCCTCTGTACACCCTCCCTCAGTGTAATACACCCTCTGTACATCCTCCCTCAGTGTAATACACCCTCTGTACACCCTCCCACAGTGTAATACACCCTCTGTACACTCTCCCACAGTGTAATACACCCTCTGTACACTCTCCCACAGTGTAATACACCCTCTGTACACCCTCCCACAGTGTAATACACCCTCTGTACACCCTCCCACAGTGTAATACACCCTCTGTACACCCTCCCTCAGTGTAATACACCCTCTGTACACCCTCCCTCAGTGTAATACACCCTCTCTACACCCTCCCTCAGTGTAATACACCCTCTGTACACCCTCCCACAGTGTAATACACCCTCTGTACACCCTCCCACAGTGTAATACACCCTCTGTACACTCTCCCTTAGTGTAATACACCCTCTGTACACCCTCCCTCAGTGTAATACACCCTCTGTACACCCTCCCTTAGTGTAATACACCCTCTGTACACCCTCCCTCAGTGTAATACACCCTCTGTACACCCTCCCACAGTGTAATACACCCTCTGTACACTCCCACAGTGTAATACACCCTCTGTACACCCTCCCACAGTGTAATACACCCTCTGTACACCCTCCCTCAGTGTAATACACCCTCTGTACACTCTCCCACAGTGTAATACACCCTCTGTACACCCTCCCACAGTGTAATACACCCTCTGTACACCTTCCCACAGTGTAATACACCCTCTGTACACCCTCCCACAGTGTAATACACCCTCTGTACACTCTCCCACAGTGTAATACACCCTCTGTACACTCTCCCACAGTGTAATACACCCACTGTACACCCTCCCACAGTGTAATACACCCTCTGTACACTCCCACAGTGTAATACACCCTCTGTACACTCTCCCACAGTGTAATACACCCTCTGTACACTCTCCCACAGTGTAATACACCCTCTGTACACCCTCCCACAGTGTAATACACCCTCTGTACACTCCCACAGTGTAATACACCCTCTGTACACCCTCCCACAGTGTAATACACCCTCTGTACACTCTCCCACAGTGTAATACACCCTCTGTACACCCTCCCACAGTGTAATACACCCTCTGTACACCCTCCCACAGTGTAATGCACCCTCTGTACACCCTCCCACAGTGTAATACACCCTCTGTACACCTTCCCACAGTGTAATACACCCTCTGTACACTCTCCCACAGTGTAATACACCCTCTGTACACCCTCCCTCAGTGTAATACACCCTCTGTACACTCCCACAGTGTAATACACCCTCTGTACACCCTCCCACAGTGTAATGCACCCTCTGTACACCCTCCCACAGTGTAATACACCCTCTGTACACCCTCCCACAGTGTAATACACCCTCTGTACACCCTCCCACAGTGTAATACACCCTCTGTACACCCTCCCACAGTGTAATACACCCTCTGTACACTCCCACAGTGTAATACACCCTCTGTACACTCTCCCACAGTGTAATACACCCTCTGTACACCTTCCCACAGTGTAATACACCCTCTGTACACTCCCACAGTGTAATACACCCTCTGTACACTCTCCCACAGTGTAATACACCCTCTGTACACTCCCACAGTGTAATACACCCTCTATACACCCTCCCACAGTGTAATACACCCTCTGTAATCTCCCACAGTGTAATACACCCTCTGTACACCCTCCCACAGTGTAATACACCCTCTGTACACCTTCCCACAGTGTAATACACCCTCTGTACACTCTCCCACAGTGTAATACACCCTCTGTACACCCTCCCACAGTGTAATACACCCTCTGTACACCCTCCCACAGTGTAATGCACCCTCTGTACACCCTCCCACAGTGTAATGCACCCTCTGTACACCCTCCCACAGTGTAATGCACCCTCTGTACACCCTCCCACAGTGTAATGCACCCTCTGTACACCCTCCCACAGTGTAATACACCCTCTGTACACTCCCACAGTGTAATACACCCTCTGTACACCCTCCCACAGTGTAATACACCCTCTGTACACCCTCCCACAGTGTAATACACCCTCTGTACACCCTCCCACAGTGTAATACACCCTCTGTACACTCCCACAGTGTAATACACCCTCTGTACACTCTCCCACAGTGTAATACACCCTCTGTACACCCTCCCACAGTGTAATACACCCTCTGTACACCCTCCCACAGTGTAATACACCCTCTGTACACCCTCCCACAGTGTAATACACCCTCTGTACACCCTTCCACAGTGTAATACACCATCTGTACACTCCCACAGTGTAATACACCCTCTGTACACCCTCCCACAGTGTAATACACCCTCTGTACACCCTCCCACAGTGTAATACACCCTCTGTACACTCTCCCATAGTGTAATACACCATCTGTACACTCCCACAGTGTAATACACCCTCTGTACACCCTCCCACAGTGTAATACACCCTCTGTACACCCTCCCACAGTGTAATACACCCTCTGTACACTCTCCCACAGTGTAATACACCCTCTGTACACCCTCCCTCAGTGTAATACACCCTCTGTACACTCTCCCATAGTGTAATACACCCTCTGTACACTCCCACAGTGTAATACACCCTCTGTACACCCTCCCACAGTGTAATACACCCTCTGTACACTCTCCCACAGTGTAATACACCCTCTGTACACCCTCCCACAGTGTAATGCACCCTCTGTACACTCTCCCACAGTGTAATACACCCTCTGTACACCCTCCCACAGTGTAATACACCCTCTGTACACCCTCCCACAGTGTAATACACCCTCTGTACACTCTCCCACAGTGTAATACACCCTCTGTACACCCTCCCTCAGTGTAATACACCCTCTGTACATCCTCCCTCAGTGTAATACACCCTCTGTACACCCTCCCACAGTGTAATACACCCTCTGTACACTCTCCCACAGTGTAATACACCCTCTGTACACCCTCCCACAGTGTAATACACCCTCTGTACACTCTCCCACAGTGTAATACACCCTCTGTACACCCTCCCACAGTGTAATACACCCTCTGTACACCCTCCCACAGTGTAATACACCCTCTGTACACCCTTCCACAGTGTAATACACCATCTGTACACTCCCACAGTGTAATACACCCTCTGTACACCCTCCCACAGTGTAATACACCCTCTGTACACCCTCCCACAGTGTAATACACCCTCTGTACACTCTCCCATAGTGTAATACACCATCTGTACACTCCCACAGTGTAATACACCCTCTGTACACCCTCCCACAGTGTAATACACCCTCTGTACACCCTCCCACAGTGTAATACACCCTCTGTACACTCTCCCACAGTGTAATACACCCTCTGTACACCCTCCCTCAGTGTAATACACCCTCTGTACACTCTCCCATAGTGTAATACACCCTCTGTACACTCCCACAGTGTAATACACCCTCTGTACACCCTCCCATAGTGTAATACACCCTCTGTACACTCTCCCACAGTGTAATACACCCTCTGTACACCCTCCCACAGTGTAATGCACCCTCTGTACACTCTCCCACAGTGTAATACACCCTCTGTACACCCTCCCACAGTGTAATACACCCTCTGTACACCCTCCCACAGTGTAATACACCCTCTGTACACCCTCCCACAGTGTAATACACCCTCTGTACACTCTCCCACAGTGTAATACACCCTCTGTACACTCTCCCACAGTGTAATACACCCTCTGTACACCCTCCCACAGTGTAATACACCCTCTGTACACCCTCTGTACACCCTCCCTCAGTGTAATACACCCTCTGTACACCCTCCCTCAGTGTAATACACCCTCTGTACACCCTCCCACAGTGTAATACATCCTCTGTACACTCCCACAGTGTAATACACCCTCTGTACACACCCACAGTGTAATACACCCTCTGTACACCCTCCCACAGTGTAATACACCCTCTGTACACTCTCCCACAGTGTAATACACCCTCTGTACACCCTCCCTCAGTGTAATACACCCTCTGTACACCTCCCTCAGTGTAATACACCCTCTGTACACCCTCCCTCAGTGTAATACACCCTCTGTACACCCTCCCACAGTGTAATACACCCTCTGTACACCCTCCCACAGTGTAATACACCCTCTGTACACTCCCACAGTGTAATACACCCTCTGTACACCCTCCCACAGTGTAATACACCCTCTGTACACCCTCCCTCAGTGTAATACACCCTCTGTACACCCTCCCACAGTGTAATACACCCTCTGTACACCCTCCCTCAGTGTAATACACCCTCTGTACACCCTCCCACAGTGTAATACACCCTCTGTACACCCTCCCACAGTGTAATACACCCTCTGTACACTCCCACAGTGTAATACACCCTCTGTACACCCTCCCACAGTGTAATACACCCTCTGTACACCCTCCCACAGTGTAATACACCCTCTGTACACTCTCCCACAGTGTAATACACCCTCTGTACACCCTCCCACAGTGTAATACACCCTCTGTACACTCCCACAGTGTAATACACCCTCTGTACACCCTCCCACAGTGTAATACACCCTCTGTACACTCTCCCACAGTGTAATACACCCTCTGTACACTCTCCCACAGTGTAATACACCCTCTGTACACTCCCACAGTGTAATACACCCTCTGTACACTCTCCCACAGTGTAATACACCCTCTGTACACCCTCCCACAGTGTAATACACCCTCTCTACACCCTCCCACAGTGTAATACACCCTCTGTACACCCTCCCACAGTGTAATACACCCTCTGTACACCCTCCCTCAGTGTAATACACCCTCTGTACACCCTCCCACAGTGTAATACACCCTCTGTACACTCTCCCACAGTGTAATACACCCTCTGTACACCCTCCCACAGTGTAATACACCCTCTGTACATCCTCCCTCAGTGTAATACACCCTCTGTACACCCTCCCTCAGTGTAATACACCCTCTGTACACTCTCCCACAGTGTAATACACCCTCTGTACACTCTCCCACAGTGTAATACACCCTCTGTACACCCTCCCACAGTGTAATACACCCTCTGTACATCCTCCCTCAGTGTAATACACCCTCTGTACACCCTCCCTCAGTGTAATACACCCTCTGTACACCCTCCCTCAGTGTAATACACCCTCTGTACACCCTCCCTTAGTGTAATACACCCTCTGTACACCCTCCCACAGTGTAATACACCCTGATTGTCCTCATTACCAGATCGTATATAAGCCTCTCAAGTGTGTCGTTCATAATGACAACAGTTAATTAGCAGTCATTAGAGGTCAGGTGAGGAGTGTTGCCGAGTTCTCTTGGTTTTCGCACCTATTGGGCCTCTTAACCATTAGGTCTGGTAACCATTAGGTCTGGTAACCATTAGGTCTGGTAAATATTAGGTCTGGTAACCATTAGGTCTCTTAACCATTAGGTCTGGTAACCATTAGGTCTGGTAACTATTCGGTCTGGTAAATATTAGGTCTGGTAACCATTAGGTCTGGTAACCATTAGGTCTGGTAACCAATAGGTCTGGTAGCCATTAGGTCTGGTAACTATTCCGTCTGGTAACCATTAGGTCTGGTAACCATTAGGTCTGGTAACCATTAGGTCTGGTAACTATTTGGTCTGGTAACCATTAGGTCTGGTAACTATTCGGTCTGGTAAATATTAGGTCTGGTAACCATTAGGTTTGGTTTACCATTAGGTCTGGTAACCATTAGGTCTGGTAACCATTAGGTCTGGTAACCAATGGGTCATGTAACCATTGGGTCTGGTAACCATTAGGTCTGGTAACCATTAGGTCTGGTAACCATTGGGTCTGGTAACCATTGGGTCTGGTAGCCATTAGGTCTGGTAACCATTAGGTCTGGTAACCATTGGGTCTGGTAACCATTAGGTCTGGTAACCATTAGATGTGGTAACCATTAGGTCTGGTAGCCATTAGATCTTGTAACCATTAGGTCTGGCAACCATTAAATGTGGTAACCATTAGGTCTGGTAACCATTAGGTTTGGTAACCATTAGATCTGGTAACCATTAGGTCTGGTAACCATTGGGTCTGGTAACCATTGGGTCTGGTAACCATAAGATCTGGTAACCATTAGGTCTGGTAGCCATTAGGTCTGGTAACCATTAGATCTGGTAACCATTAGGTCTGGTAACCATTGGGTCTGGTAACCATAAGATCTGGTAACCATTAGGTCTGGTAGCCATTAGGTCTGGTAACCATTAGGTCTGGTAACCATTGGGTCTGGTAACCATTGGGTCTGGTAACCATTGGGTCTGTTAACCATTAGGTCTGGTAACTATTAGGTCTGGTAACCATTAGGTCTGGTAACCATTAAATCTGGTAACCATTAGGTCTGGTAACCATTAGGTCTGGTAACCATTAGATCTGGTAACCATTGGGTCTGGTAACCATTGGGTCTGGTAACCATTGGGCCTGGTAACCATTAGGTCTGATAGCCATTAGGTCTGGTAACCATTGGGTCTGGTAACTATTAGGTCTGGTAGCCATTAGGTCTGGTAACCATTAGGTCTGGTATCCATTAGGTCTGGTAACCATTAGGTCTGGTAGCCATTGGGTCTGGTAACCATTGGGTCTGGTAACCATTAGGTCTGGTAACCATTGGATCTGGTAACCATTGGGCCAGGTAACCATTAGGTCTGGTAACCATTGGGCCAGGTAACCATTAGGTTTGGTAACCATTGGGTCTGGTAACCATTAGGTCTGGTAACCATTGGGTCTGGTAACCATTAGATCTGGTAACCATTAGGTCTGGTAACCATTTGGTCTGGTAACCATTAGGTCTGGTAACCATTAAGTCTGGTAACCATTAAGTCTGGTAATTAGACCGAGTTGTGGTGAGAATTTATCAAGGTCTAATTGGATGAGAAACCATTAGTGGCAATTACCATTAATTAGTGCATAAAGGCTGACTGAAGGGTTCCACAGACTCACCAACCCACCAGCCCACCACCCCGCCAACCCACCGAGTCACCGACCCACCGAGTCACCGACCCACCGTTACTGGATGTTGGAGACACAGCGGTAACACGTCTGCCTCTCAGGTCCCGGGATCTGTCTCTTGCCCGAGTAAGATGTGAGAAGTGTGTTATCGAGAGTGTCCTTACCATGGAGGATGGCCCTGTACCATGGTGGATGGCCCTGTTCCATGGAGGATGGCCCTGTACCATGGAGGATGGCCCTGTACCATTGAGGATGGCCCTGTACCATGGTGGATGGCCCTGTACCATGGTGGATGGCCCTGTACCATGGTGGATGGCCCTGTACCATGGAGGATGGCCCTGTACCATGGTGGATGGTCCTGTACCATGGAGGATGGTCCTGTACCATGGAGGATGGCCCTGTACCATGGAGGATGGCCCTGTACCATGGTGGATGGCCCTGTACCGTGGTGGATGGCCCTGTACCGTGGTGGATGGTCCTGTACCATGGTGGATGGCCCTGTACCATGGTGGATGGCCCTGTACCGTGGTGGATGGCCCTGTACCGTGGTGGATGGCCCTGTACCGTGGTGGATGGTCCTGTACCGTGGTGGATGGTCCTGTACCATGGTGGATGGCCCTGTACCATGGTGGATGGCCCTGTACCATGGAGGATGGCCCTGTACCATGGTGGATGGCCTTGTATTGTTCGTCTCTCACCAGTAGTGTTCGTCTCTCACCAGTAGTGTTCGTCTCTCACCAGTATGGTTCGTCTTTCACCTGTATGGTTCGTCTTTCACCAGTATGGTTCGTCTTTCACCAGTATGGTTCGTCTCTCACCAGTAGTGTTCGTCTCTCACCAGTATGGTTCGTCTCTCACCAGTATGGTTCGTCTTTCACCAGTATGGTTCGTCTCACCAGTATTGATTGTCTCTCACCTGTATGGTTCGTCTCTCACCAGTATGGTTCGTCTTTCACCAGTATGGTTCGTCTCTCACCAGTATGGTTCGTCTCTCACCAGTATGGTTCGTCTCTCACCAGTATGGTTCGTCTTTCACCAGTATGGTTCGTCTCACCAGTAGTGTTCGTCTCTCACCTGTATGGTTTGTCTCACCAGTAGTGTTCGTCTCTCACCTGTATGGTTTGTCTTTCACCAGTAGTGTTCGTCTCTCACCAGTATGGTTCGTCTCTCACCAGTATGGTTCGTCTCTCACCAGTATGGTTCGTCTTTCACCAGTATGGTTCGTCTCTCACCTGTATGGTTCGTCTTTCACCAGTAGTGTTCGTCTCTCACCAGTATGGTTCGTCTCTCACCTGTATGGTTCGTCTTTCACCAGTAGTGTTCGTCTCTCACCAGTATGGTTCGTCTTTCACCAGTAGTGTTCGTCTCTCACCTGTATGGTTCGTCTTTCACCAGTAGTGTTCGTCTCTCACCAGTATGGTTCGTCTCTCACCAGTAGTGTTCGTCTCTCACCAGTATTATTTGTCTCTCACCAGTATTATTTGTCTCTCACCAGTATGGTTCGTCTCTCACCAGTATGGTTCGTCTCTCACCAGTATTGTTCGTCTCTCACCAGTATTGTTCGTCTCTCACTAGTATGGTTCGTCTCTCTCCTGCTTGGTTCGTCTCTCACCTGTATGGTTCGTCTCTCACCTGTATGGTTCGTCTCTCACCTGTATGGTTTGTCTCTCACCTGTATGGTTTGTCTCTCACGTTGTATAGTTTGTCTCTCACCTTTATGGTTCGTCTCTCACCTTTATGGTTCGTCTCTCACCTTCGTGGTCTGTCTCTCACCTGTATGGTTCCCGTCTCACCTGCATGATTCGTCTCTCACTTGTATGGTTCATCTCTCACCTGTGTGGTTCATCTCTCACCTGTATGGTTCATCTTATACCTGTATGGTTCGTCTCTCACCTGTATGGTTCGTCTCTCACTTGTATGGTTTGTCTTTCACCTGCATGGTTAAGTTAGGTTGGGTTAGGTATGGTCAGGTCAGGTCAGGTCAGGTCAGGTTTGGTTAGGTCAGGTCAGGTTTGGTTGGGTTAGGTTAGGTCAGGTCAGGTCAGGTCAGGTATGGTTAGGTTAGGTCAATGTCAGGTCAGGTTAGGTTTGGTTAGGTTCTCAGAAAAACGCAATTTAAACAATACTAGCTGGGGTACCCGACGTTATCTGGGTGTGGTTGTGATGGCGCCTAGGTGACCATCTGTGATCAAAATTAAGTGCACATGGAAAAAACAAAAACAAATTCCAACTCTTTAACTCAAAAACTGTAACCGTGTAAAGAAACAGAATTATTGATGTTTTTTTTATTTAGAGGGTTCCAACATTAGGGGTTCAGGGGGGCCAAAATTCCACTTTGTTAACACTTCTGGGCAGCTACAACACATGACTCACTCTTGTAATTCTCAAAGGTTTCAACAAAAATTATCCCTGGTAACTGAAGATGTAATAATTCACGTAACTTGTTTGACTTAAGATTCAACACAGAAATTAATGGTCAGGTGATGTTGTTTGGAATGAAGAGAATGCTTGTCTTCCTGTGTATGATAGCGGCTAGTTTTTTCTTATAGTTTATCCACCAATTTGGAGTTATTTTAATGTATTATTTAATGACGTTCGGTTTGTATTTTGATTATATATTTTTTTAATTCATACTGAGCAATTGTAATTAATTACCGTAATTAATTAGGTTGGGTAGGAAGGTTGTACGTGGTGTAATAAAGAGATGTAGAATTTCTAGTCTGTAATTTATGTAAGGGATATTTGAACAGGAATTTAAATGTCGACTTATTCTGTACACCTTGTCAGAGAGACCCGGCCTAAGTTCGCCGTTTTATCTTGTGGGAGGGAGGCGGGAGGCGGCCACGACCGGAGATGACGTCCACTGGTGTCAGAGTTTATGTACAGTCAAGTTCAAGATTCTTCGAACACTGATGGAGACAGCTGGCAACTCAAGGCCGTTTGTTTACTATAGTACGTAGTATAATATAATACGAAACAACAAAGCCCAACCATTAATGAAGCAACGGGGAACTAAGTAACCAATCACAGATCACATTTAAATTCATTCATAGTTTTTACTACGTACTATAGTAAACAAACGGTCTTGAGTTGCCAGCTGTCTCCAGGAGTGTTCGAAGAGTCTTGAACGAGACTCTACTTATGATACCCGGTTGTCGTACAGGAGTTTCCTGGATATAAGCAGCTGACAGCATTGTTGTTTATCCTTGGTCAAGTTGCCTTACTGTTGACCATTGTTGTTTACCTACACTGTCTCGGTACACAGTATACTCCCTCCTGCACTGTCTCGGTACACAGTATACTCCCTCCTGCACTGTCTCGGTACACAGTATACTTCCTCCTGCACTGTCTCGGTACACAGTATACTCCCTCCTGCACTGTCTCGGTACACAATATACTTCCTCCTGCACTGTCTCGGTACACAGTATACTCCCTCCTGCACTGTCTCGGTACACAATATACTTCCTCCTGCACTGTCTCGGTACACAATATACGCCCTCCTGCACTCTCTCGGTACACAATATACTCCCTCCTGCACTGTCTCGGTACACAATATACTTCCTCCTGCACTGTCTCGGTACACAATATACTCCCTCCTGCACTGTCTCGGTACACAATATACTCCCTCCTGCACTGTCTCGGTACACAATATACTCCCTCCTGCACTGTCTCGGTACACAATATACTCCCTCCTACACTGTCTCGGTACACAATATACTCCCTCCTGCACTGTCTCGGTACACAATATACTTCCTCCTGCACTGTCTCGGTACACAATATACTCCCTCCTGCACTGTCTCGGTACACAATATACTCCCTCCTGCACTGTCTCGGTACACAATATACTCCCTCCTGCACTGTCTCGGTACACAATATACTCCCTCCTGCACTGTCTCGGTACACAGTATACTCCCTCCTGCACTGTATACCTACATTGTCTAAATTCATGCTGCACTGTATAACTGCAAAGTTTATAATAAACATGTTTATTAAATTGTAAACGACTCATAACGGGGCCTGGGGGACGAAAAAATAAGAACATAAAGAAATTGAAAATAGAGAAGAAAAAGGTTATACTGTTTTAATCTACACCGCGAAGATGCAGGAACACCAGCTTTTTAAAGTGAGACACATTGTATAAGTCCTGTTTGGTAACTGCCTACAGGAGTGAGAGTGAGTTGTCCTGACTAGCTACAGTATACTATGAAGCACTACCATCACTTCCACTAACTGCCGATCGCTTGTCTCTTAGGTCCTAACACACCTTCACTAACTGTTATCGTTAGGAGGGTTGTAGTAAGTCATAAGTTAGATGTAAGAGTTATATCATTGTTTCAGCAGTTATAGGTGACGGGTCGCTTCCTTATAATTATTGTGTACTGGGTGGGGGCGGGTGAGCGATCATATAACTTGGAAATTTATTGTGCTTTAATAATTTTCCGTTTTTTTCCAGGTTGTGCTGTGGTGGTGGTCGTTGTGATGGGCGTCTGGTGAACATGGCTGGACACTAATGGACAATAATAAACACCAGAACACTCCAGAAAACAAAAGCCTACTGGTACTACTCCAGTGAATGACATTAATAGAGTTATAGACTCTTAAAATGAATCAAAACTTATGATCAAAATTTTTTAAACAAGTGAAAGTGTTTATGAAAATTTATGTTTACATTAGCCAAGATTTCCACTGACGTCATTTTATAGTTTCAAGTATAAACATTATCTAACTATGTATGTGACGTCATAGTAAACAAACTCAAACTCAGAATGGAAAACCTAACTACCACGTCTCTCATCCCTGTCGACCTTCAGTACCAAGGAGGTGAGGATGAGGTACTGGGAGACGAGTTGACGAGTGAGAGTAGCGCCATCATGAATGTGTCCACCGGTGCCAACAGTGACACCGACACACATAAACAGTTGTACGCCGTCTTGATGCCGGTGAGTGTAAATTATCGTCTTTTGCTTGACTTGTCTGAGATGGTCTGTTGTTAAAGTTGTCTCGTGGGCTGTCAGAAAGGTTCAGTTTAGTGAGATCAAGGGAAGAGGTTCACCAGTTTTAACCTGATTAGTCATTATCTTTAAGAAAGATTTTCTTATGTAAACCATTCATATGACTGTGTTGTTGCTGGTAAAGTCAGCCACACACACACACACACACAGTGTCAGTATCTGTGTCCCATTGTCGATAAAAGATTCACCTGTACGAACCTGACACATAACACCACTTGAAAACTCACCTGTAATTTTATATATTATCTACTGTGAGTCTCTATTTCTCTACTGTAGGTTAGGTTAGGTTAGGTTAGTTTATAAGAGGTAAAGTTAGGTTACGTTACGCTACGTTATGGTACGTTAAAGTAGATTAGGTTACGTAGCGTTAAATTGTTTTACGATATTATTAGATACTGTTCGGTTATGTTAGTAATGTTAACCTCAAGGTGAAATAAGCTATGCTACGTACTGTTCGGGTGATGCCTGAGGCTGTAATGTTCAAGTCCAACACAACACAGTACAGGTAGAGCTTTACTCAACCCGCTATTATTGTCGTGAGTAATAAAGCTTTACTCAACTCGCTATTATTGTCGTGAGCAATAAAGCTTTACTCAACCCGCTATTATTGTCGTGAGTAATAAAGCTTTACTCAACCCGCTATTATTGTCGTGAGTAATAAAGCTTTACTCAACCCGCTATTATTGTCGTGAGTAATAAAGCTTTACTCAACCCGCTATTATTGTCGTGAGCAATAAAGCTTTACTCAACCCGCTATTATTGTCGTGAGCAATAAAGCTTTACTCAACCCGCTATTATTGTCGTGAGTAATAAAGCTTTACTCAACCCGCTATTATTGTCGTGAGCAATAAAGCTTTACTCAACCCGCTATTATTGTCATGAGTATTAAGCTTTACTCAACTCATTATTATTGCCGTGAGTAATAAAGCTTAAGAGGAAATATATTTTCATACTAAAGAAAAAGTTTATTCAGTTAATGATAGTTTTTATGGCGGCAAACTTTCATATTACTTTCTTCACTCACTCATTCACACTTCCTCTCACACTCACACCTACTCTCACTCTCTTGAGTCTCTCTGACGGCAAACACGACTCAGCTGGTTCCTTTGTTTACCTATAAATATATCCAAGAATGGCCTAACTGCACACACACACACACACACACACACTACTACTATTTTTTTTTAAACGTGGCCTCCAGCCTCCCCCAATAGCCACACCTTCGGCGCCATTTTATTACCTTAAAATTAACTGTCCTTATACATAGTAGCTATCTGGCTGTGTCAAGTTAGTTGAGCCGCAGATCTATGCGGCATTTAGTGACTGTTGCCTCATAATCAATACTACTACTACTACGTGGCCTCCAGCCTCCCCCAATAGCCACACCTTCGCCAACATTTTATTACCTTAATATTAAATATCCTAATACATAAATAGCTGTCCTATCTGTGTTGAATTAGTTGAGCCGCAGATCTATGCGGCATTCAGTGACTGTAGCCTCATAGTCAATATCTGCAGCACTTGTCGGAATTGGGGCAGAAGCTCTCGTTCCCCTGAGGCAGAGCAAATCCGACCGAAGGAGAGAGAAAGACAGTCGACATCCCATCCAGGCTGTAACATAACTTCTGGGCTGCTGCTTCTGTTCGGAGATCACCTCCACGAGTCTGGCGTAGAAACATCTTGCACTTGGGCCCATCCCACCAGAGGTTGTGAACACTAGAGGAGTGAAGCTGCCTTGATCAGCGTTTTGAATTCTCTCCCCATATGCCCTTCTCTTGTCGCTCTTGTTCCTCCTATGTGCAGCATCGAGAGCTAGGTTACGGTGACATGCGGCCATGGGATAAAAAATCCTGATGTTGAAGAAAGCTCGCTGTCCCCGCGTCCAGAATCCTCGAGCACTGACGTCCACACGGGCTTCGTTAGATGTGTTTGAAGTCCTGTGTTGGAAGATCTCACCATCTAATGGAAGGAGGGTCGGTTCTACCATGACATCCCGGCAGATTTCCTTCAACATATTTGCTGTGAGGTCCCTTACCTCGTCATGCCTCATGCATATGAAGCCCTCTTTCTTGCACACCATGGCGTGATCGCCATCATAGGAAGAGCCACACACGCATTGGGAGGGCAAACCTTCTACTGGCCGACCGTACCTTAGAGCAATGGCATCTGTAAATTCTTGTTTATTAAGGCTGAAACCATTAGCCCTTATCGGTAATGTAGTTAACCAGTTCAAGGCGCCCACCTCCTGCGCTATAGCTACTTTTTTTTCTGGTACCTGCAGCAACAGTTGCTGCAACTTATCATTTTGGGAGTGCTGTCGATCTGTCGTAATGGACCTACGAATCTTATTTACTTCACTGATATCCACCTCCCCTGTTGCATTCTGGGCTATTATGTGGTCCGTGAGGGCTGCCGTGAGCTTAAGTGAATTTTGATGTTCGGTGGCAGCAATCTCCTCTGGATTGGTTAGTCCCATCCCTCCCAGTCTTGGTGGAAGTGAAAGAAGTGATCTTTCTGCTGAGGTTAAGTAAGGGTGTTTCACTAATTTAGGAATGAAATTGACACTGATAACTTCTTCCAGTGGGTGGAGGAGGGGTCCGATATCAGGGATAGTACGCATCAGGTAGTTCCAACGATGCTTGACTCCATGGGTGAATGCTGCAAAGGCCGCATGTGGCTCTGTGTTAGCAATCTCAGACAGAGCTTGGATTTCACTAACCCACTCATTCACCTTTCCCGCTATGTACTCGGTCTTGAAGTCCGTAGTGCCAATTACAGCCCCTAGATGTCTTTGGCCGTCCTTAGTTATTTTGACCTCACTTCTGCCAAAAACCTCCATTGCCCGTTCATAATGTTCTGGCTTCACGATGAGGAAGGACTTGCTGGCGTTTGGGTGGTACCCTATTTGTGGACCTCGCGATGTTACCAAGTCCCACCACTTTTTGATGCACTCAACTTTTCCTGCTCCTGTAAGGTCATCAGCATATACCACTTGTTTGACCCCAGTTGTTTCAAATTTTATTTCTTGTTGGAGCACTGATATGCCAATTGCATACATTGCCATTGCAACAGGGTCCCCCTGTGTTGTTCCCAAAGTTGACTGTAAGATGGTATCACCTCTTAGAGCCCTGTTGTTTACTATATAGAGGTCTGATGCATTCCTATACGAATTTTCAACATACATTGCAAAGCTTGGACACTTGATCTTGATGTTGTGCAGTGCAGCCTTGCGGTCAAGTATGTTGAATGCGTTTGAAGCATCCACCAGGAGAACGGCCTCACAATCACCTTGCTCAAATAACAATCTCATGGCGTGAATGGCGGCCTCCCCGTCTGCTTGGTGGCCAGCACACATTTGTAGGTTCCCTGCTGCTGCCCTGACATCATCCTTTAGCACCTCCATTATGCATTTTCCGATGATCCGCCTCAGCACTTCCCCCACCCCTATAGGCCTACATCCTGATTTCTTTTCCAAAGGAATAAGGCGGCAGGCCGTCAGGGCCTGGAGGTGATGGCAGCAAAAGGATGCAAGCTTTCTTGCAAGGGCGGCAATGGCCGTGCAGAGATCGCTTGCTACAGGGCCAAACTTGTTAGTGCTGAGGATGACTCTCCAACCGTTTGCATCCAGACCTGAAGGGCCGGCTCCTCCTCGAGTCTTCAGTGCCTTTTTCCACACCATCTCTACTGTTATTTTCTCGAACAGGACAGCGTTTCGTGGGATATAGTCACCCTCGAACCTGATGCCTTCGTCTTCACTTGCAGGGGGATGTTTCTCTTTCAGTAGTTTTAATGTCTCTCTGTTTATTGGCATCACCCCACCGGAGGATTCCTCTGTGAGAGATCTTACCGCCAGAGACACTTTTCCCACACGCATTTTGTTTCTAAATTTTCTTGCCACGTCATCGGTGTTTTGCTTTCCGTCACCAGTAATTTTTAGTCTCTCCTGCAGTGTTCTTGCTTCACATAGGAGATCATCAAGGGCCCCAGTCTGCCACATTGCCAATCTTCTCTTCATTGCTGCCACATTTTCTTTGTGCTTAGTCTTTGTGTGTGTCCTCTGACAAAATAGATGTGGTATTATTGCCAGTATTTGAAGAGCTAAAGGGGCGAGGAAGCAGTCCTGAGTGTAACCAGTCATGAGGCGAGTCATCTCCCGAATCATTTCTTTGGTGGCCGCACACTTGGGTGGTTCAAATAAGTTAGCGGGCGACCACTTGACAATTTCTGAGTAGGTTTCTTTGACCCATACGCCTGCATTCTCCATCGACATGCCATTCCACTGAGTTGGCTGTCTCTCATTCTCCCCGTGGACATCTGCTACTAAGGGAGCAGCATTTACTAGTACTACATTTTCGGGTTGAGTAGACTCACTCTACTATCATTTCGGATATCATCGGGTGGTTGTGTCCCGGCGATATCCACTGTGGCCACCTGTGTCGGCTCCCAGCGACATGGGTTCCGACACTGGTCTCGCTTCCTGCAATCCACACATGGTCGGTTGTTTCTCGCACAGACACAATTTGTGCAGTTTTGGTTCGGGCTAGCACAGACTCAGCAATGAATGTTACCAGGCATAGTGAACAGCACCTTGGGCGACAGATACTTCCGCCTCCGACCTCTGTTATTGGGCCCATACGGACGAAGAAACTAGATCTTATGAGTATGGGGCACAGAAGTGACGGCCTGGCCTGCGGTGTCCGGGTAGTAGGGGCATACGCGCGCGCGTGGTTGTGTCGGGCACCCCCCATGTGGGGGACAATCCACACATCAGAATAATCCACTGGGAGCAAGAATTATCACACCTAATACTTGTTTATGTAACCTTGGCAGAGATAACCACTATTTCTAGGGTCTCACTCATGTAATATTAGTTACATATACTCACTTGGTCAGCCGACACTACATGAAGTGGCCGTTACTTGCGGTGGGGAGGCAACCGCAGGCGCGAGGCACTTGGCCCCATAGGGGCGAGAGTCGCGATGCCACCCCTGCTAAGTAGGCCTATCTACACACTGGCACTGACACTTGGCAACTCCAGTCATTGACTATTCAAACACTCACAGGCTTACTTGAAGATCGCAGGTGAACACACGCAATATTTGCGTTTAATGCCGTAAGGGATGAGAAGAGCCGTCGGCGACGATGCTCAAGGTGACATCCAGCATTCATCGACACACTGTGAAATTCTCGCTCCCACAAACTGAGTATATCCCCACCAATAACACTTTAGATCTGGGAAGGGACCCCAACACACCCACGCCGCCCGGGCCTCCTACTACTACTACTACTACTACTACTGCTGCTACTACTACTTTGATGTCACTCGGAATCGAGTATGACGCTATGATAAAGTGATCTGAGTTATTAAAAATGTCACCTTTGTTGGTGAGTTTTGAGGTGACTAGAGAGGCCGGTACGGGACCGGTAGGGTCGTCCACAGATGTTGCACACGTGGAGGGCTACATCTAGTGCGGGAGGGGCGGCGGCAGCTTCTTTCCGGCGTTGGCGATTGTCTGCCTCGGTATGTAGTCGGGCTAGTTCGAAAGTAGTGACACCTACTCGTGTGGTGCTCCTCCAAGCATTACGGTGTGGAGTAATGGTCTCCCAAGTGAGGGAGTTGGTTTGGCAGCTTTTCAGGTTTGTCTTAAGACTATCCCTATGCATTTTCAGTTGCCCGCCAGCGTTACGTTTACTATTCCTTAGGTGACTGTAAAGTAGCTGCTTTGGCAGTCTACTGTCGTCCATGCGGGTAACATGGTCAGTCCAGCATAAGTGTTCATGGATAATGGTAGCCTTGATGCTCCTACAGTTGGTGTCAGCAAGAATACTGGCATTTGTTCTCTTATCTTCCCAGGATGGAACGTAGATTACATTGGTGAAAGTTTTCAAGTGCCTTGTGGTGCCTCCTGTAAGTGACCCATGTCATACTGCCATATAGCAGGGTGGGGAGGACCACTGCTCGATATACGTGCAACTTTATAGATAATTTCAGCTCCCTACAGCTGAAGACACGGATACGGAATCTACCAAAGGCTTGAGATGCAAATCTGACCCGATGTTGAATGTCTTCATCGATGTCTGTGGTGGTGGACAGGTGGGAGCCGAGCTACTGAAAATGCGCAACATTAAAGAAGGTAGTACCGTTAAGCTGGATGGTTGGTGGAGGTGTTGCTGAACCAGGGGCAGGCTGAAAGAATCTGAGTCTCATATACATTCACCTCAAGGCCGAAGTGTACATATACAACTGCGTAGGTGTTCAGGATCTCCTGTAGGTCGTTTTCAGTGTGAGCGACAAGTGTGAGGTCGTCTGAATACTGAAGTTCAGTAATTGAAGCTGCTGACACGTTAGTTCTTGCCTGGTGTCGTGTTATGTTGAAAAGACCCTTCATCTGGTACTCGATGTCCACCCCGCCGGCTAAATTGGCACTGGCATGAGTAAAGAGGGCAGCCAAGACAATGGAATAGAATGTTGGTGGCAGTCCACATCCTGTTTTACCCCAGGTTTGATTGGGAAGAACTCAGACTGGGTGTATTGTGCAGGACACTGCCTTTCATGCCATCATGGAGTTGCTTCACAATGGCGATGAATCTTGGTGGACAGCCAAGAGGGCTTCCCTGTTGACCGAGGGGAAGGCCTTGATTAGGTTGATGAAGGCCATGTACAGGTCACGAAACTGTTCTCTACACTTTTCCTGTATCTGGGAGGAAGTTTCCACCCCAGGAAGAAGTCTGTTTAGGAAGACTCGGGCGTTAATCTTACCAATTACTGACAGCAGCGAGATGCCGTGGTAGTTGAGACAGTCTGAACGGTCTCCCTTCTTCTTATAAATATTGTCACTGGAGGCGTCTCTCAAAGCTTGGGGGATTTCCTCCCTTTCCCGTTTAATATCCAGGATCAGTTCTGCATACTGAGGGACCTGCTGGGTAGTTAGGACATCCACATCGGTGTTTCGGCTGAGCAGCGAATGGAAGTCCTCTTTCCAGCACTGAAGGAGGCCCTCTTCATCTTTCATTAGGAAATTACCATCGAATGAGTGAAAGGTGGCTGCTCCATGAGTGATTGGCCCATAAAATGTTTTAGTGGAATTGAAAAACTCGCGCATCTTGTGTTGATCTTCAAGTTTTTGTTTTTCACATGCTATATCTATAAACCAGTTGCTCTTTAGATTGCGTAGTTCGCGCTGGGCCGACGCTTTCTTCTTGTGGAAGATATCAGCTTTGGCCCGAGACTGAGGATTGTTCTGCCATTCAGTTATAGCAGCATGTTTATTATCGACGAGTACATTGATTTCCGGTTCTATTTCATTAAACCAGTCCTGGTGTATTCTTTCGATCTTGTCGAGGGTCTCTCTGCTACCGCTGCATCCTCCCGATGCTTAGTGTTATAACCTCTTCTGGAGGCTTGTTGCCTTCGCTGTTTTGGGGTGACATGATGAGAGAGCTTGGTTCTGACGAGCTGATGATCAGTGGTGCAGTGGTTCGGGTGATGAGGACATCTCGGCGGTTTCTTTCTCTGACAATGATGTACTCAATGAGATGCCAATGTTTGGATCGTGGGGATAGAGATAAGCACTCTGTCAAGGTCGGTGAAAAAGGCCTCCTTGATGTCATCATCTGCATCCAGTGTTGGGGCGTATGCACTGATGATGAAGACAGGCATTTCAGTTAGCGGAGAGCAAAGCCAACTTCATAAATGCAGTTTCTCTCTGCAGCAGGCTTACCCTTCCCCCTTCCATAAGAAGGTAATAGCCAGACCCCCGTTCTGTGAGTCGACCCTCGTCTGGGAGCTGGAAGTCGCTAAAGACTGCTATGTCAATGTCATTACCTAGCCAGCTCTTTTGCCACAAGTGCGGTTCTTTTTTTCAGAATGCTCATTTGTGCCAGTATCCAGAAGAGGTTGTATAGTTTATTTTTGGTTTGATCTGTGTTTATGATTGTTTTTCGACGGCATGAGAATGACCTTACTGTGCTCGGTTACCCAGTCAGGTTTTTTCTCAAAGTATGCCATGTTTAGGGCACTTTTCATAGCCCCCTCTCCATGTGGGGTGAGCAGAGTGGCTCCTCGAAAGGGCTGCTCAGTGAAATCCGGTCCGGATTGCACTGCTGCCTAGATTTCGGTACATAAACGACCATCTTATCTATGCAAAGTTGTGACTAGATACTCCTGGCAGTCATCTTTGCCTGTCCCCGTCGCCACTCATCTGTCGCCATCGGACTTTTGGGAGTATAGGGGTTTTGATGATAATGAGAAGTACGATGAGCTGGATGATGGCTGTGAGTGAATTAATTTATGTGGTTAGGCAAGAGCGCAGGCTGCAACCACACATCTTGGCTCTTCCTTTTCCTGAGCCAGAGGTGCAAGTGTTGCAACGACTGGGGAGAGGGAGAGAGGCAGTGGACTGCCATAGCCCAGTTTGTCGGGTTTTCGCCTTAGTAGCCTGTCCATCAGGCATTGTCTTCGTCCGCCGGTGTAGTCGTAGGGTTCCCATGGTGGTCACCTCTTCCGCCTACACCGCCGTTGGGGTCTTGTTGGAGCTCTGTAAGCATGTCTGCCTGATGCGGGGCTCCACCACAGATTTTTCGTTCTGGGTTTAGTCCCGTAGCCTTATACCTACCGAGGGTAATCCGCAAAGACTCAGGGCAGTGGTTGGTAGGCGCCAGGACGTGTCCACATGCCAGTGGGCCTATGCGCCGTCCCTCTGGGGACCACTGCTACTCCGAGATCCCCTGCTGGCCGAGCCTGGGCCCACGAGGGACCCAGTTACCGTGTGTTGCCACAAGAAGGCACAACAGGAGTCTTGATGGTGAGGAGGCTGTGTACTGGCAGGGGAAGACTTATGTAAGTTGACTTCCGTTTTCACCACGAGGGCTAGCTAGCGGCGGTAGCTGAAAGCGAGAGGAAGCAAGCAGTGTTTGCACCGTAACACTAACATAATGCTGCCTCACTAGATGCATTACACACACACACACACAAATGAAATTACATCCTAGAATAACCTAACAATTTACACTGATAATATACCCTTAAATAGATAGGTTCAGCGAGTACATGCTACAAAGTATACAAGATAGGATAAATACCAATAAACTATGCGAAAACTAAACCTAACTTGGGTAATGCAGAGTCCGTGTTAAGTTAAGGGGGTGGTGGGGTTAAGTGGGGAGGGATATTTTATTATAGTTCAAGTCAAACAGTTAAGGCTTTCTTACATCTGCTGAATAAAATCTTCCCTCGTGACCCAAATAAAATATTAAAAGTGGCGTCTAGTAGTGAAGGAGGTGGCGGAGATAATGCATTAGTGGAGATTATGTATTAGTGGAGATAGTGTATTAGTGGAGATAGTGTATTAGTGGAGATAGTGTATTAGTGGAGATAATGTATTAGTGGAGATAGTGCATTAGTGGAGATAGTGCATTAGTGGAGATCGTGTATTAGTGGAGATAATGTATTAGTGGAGATAGTGTATTAGTGGAGATAGTGTATTAGTGGAGATAGTGTATTAGTGGAGATAGTGTATTAGTGGAGATAGTGTATTAGTGGAGATAATGTATTAGTGGAGATAGTGTATTAGTGGAGATAGTGTATTAGTGGAGATAGTGTATTAGTGGAGATAGTGTATTAGTGGAGATAATGTATTAGTGGAGATAGTGTATTAGTGGAGATAGTGTATTAGTGGAGATAGTGTATTAGTGGAGATAGTGTATTAGTGGAGATAGTGTATTAGTGGAGATAGTGTATTAGTGGAGATAATGTATTAGTGGAGATAGTGTATTAGTGGAGATAGTGTGTTAGTGGAGATAGTGTATTAGTGGAGATAGTGTATTAGTGGAGATAGTGTATTAGTGGAGATAGTGTATTAGTGGAGATAGTGGAGATAGTGGAGATAGTGTATTAGTGGAGATAGTGTATTAGTGGAGATAGTGTATTAGTGGAGATAATGTATTAGTGGAGATAGTGTATTAGTGGAGATAGTGTATTAGTGGAGATAGTGTATTAGTGGAGATAATGTATTAGTGGAGATAGTGTATAAGTGGAGATAGTGTATTAGTGGAGATAGTGTATTAGTGGAGATAATGTATTAGTGGAGATAGTGTATTAGTGGAGATAGTGTATTAGTGGAGATAGTGTATTAGTGGAGATAGTGTATTAGTGGAGATAGTGTAATAGTGGAGATAATGTATTAGTGGAGATAGTGTATTAGTGGAGATAGTGTATTAGTGGAGATAGTGTATTAGTGGAGATAATGTATTAGTGGAGATAGTGTATTAGTGGAGATAATGTATTAGTGGAGATGATGTATTAGTGGAGATAATGTATTAGTGGAGATGATGTATTAGTGGAGATAGTGTATTAGTGGAGATGATGTATTAGTGGAGATAGTGTATTAGTGGAGATAGTGTATTAGTGGAGATAGTGTATTAGTGGAGATAATGTATTAGTGGAGATAGTGTATTAGTGGAGATAATGTATTAGTGGAGATGATGTATTAGTGGAGATAATGTATTAGTGGAGATGATGTATTAGTGGAGATAGTGTATTAGTGGAGATAGTGTATTAGTGGAGATAGTGTATTAGTGGAGATAGTGTATTAGTGGAGATAGTGTATTAGTGGAGATAGTGTATTAGTGGAGATAGTGTATTAGTGGAGATAGTGTATTAGTGGAGATAGTGTATTAGTGGAGATAATGTATTAGTGGAGATAGTGTATTAGTGGAGATGATGCATTAGTGGAGATAGTGTATTAGTGGAGATGATGTATTAGTGGAGATAGTGTATTAGTGGAGATAGTGTATTAGTGGAGATAGTGTATTAGTGGAGATGATGTATTAGTGGAGATAGTGTATTAGTGGAGATAGTGTATTAGTGGAGATAGTGTATTAGTGGAGATAGTGCATTAGTGGAGATAATGTATTAGTGGAGATAATGTATTAGTGGAGATAGTGTATTAGTGGAGATAGTGTATTTGTGGAGATAGTGTATTAGTGGAGATGATGTATTAGTGGAGATAGTGTATTAGTGGAGATGATGTATTAGTGGAGATAGTGTATTAGTGGAGATAATGTATTAGTGGAGATAGTGTATTAGTGGAGATAGTGTATTAGTGGAGATAATGTATTAGTGGAGATAATGTATTAGTGGAGATAGTGTATTAGTGGAGATAGTGTATTAGTGGAGATAGTGTATTAGTGGAGATAGTGTATTAGTGGAGATAGTGTATTAGTGGAGATGATGTATTAGTGGAGATAATGTATTAGTGGAGATAGTGGAGATAGTGTATTAGTGGAGATAGTGTATTAGTGGAGATGATGTATGAGTGGAGATAGTGTATTAGTGGAGATAGTGTATTAGTGGAGATAGTGTATTAGTGGAGATAATGTATTAGTGGAGATAGTGGAGATAGTGTATTAGTGGAGATAGTGTATTAGTGGAGATGATGTATGAGTGGAGATAGTGTATTAGTGGAGATAGTGTATTAGTGGAGATAATGTATTAGTGGAGATAGTGTATTAGTGGAGATAATGTATTAGTGGAGATAGTGTATTAGTGGAGATAGTGTATTAGTGGAGATAGTGTATTAGTGGAGGTGATGTATTAGTGGAGATAGTGTATTAGTGGAGATAGTGTATTAGTGGAGATAATGTATTAGTGGAGATAGTGTATTAGTGGAGATAGTGTATTAGTGGAGATAGTGTATTAGTGGAGATAGTGTATTAGTGGAGATAATGTATTAGTGGAGATAGTGTATTAGTGGAGGTAGTGTATTAGTGGAGATAGTGTATTAGTGGAGATAGTGTATTAGTGGAGATAGTGTATTAGTGGAGATGATGTATTAGTGGAGATAATGTATTAGTGGAGATAGTGGAGATAGTGTATTAGTGGAGATAGTGTATTAGTGGAGATAGTGTATTAGTGGAGATAGTGTATTAGTGGAGATAGTGTATTAGTGGAGATAGTGTATTAGTGGAGATAGTGGAGATAGTGTATTAGTGGAGATAGTGTATTAGTGGAGAGAGTGTATTAGTGGAGATAGTGTATTAGTGGAGATAGTGTATTAGTGGAGATAGTGTATTAGTGGAGATAGTGTATTAGTGGAGGTAGTGTATTAGTGGAGATAATGTATTAGTGGAGATAGTGTATTAGTGGAGATAGTGTATTAGTGGAGAGAGTGTATTAGTGGAGATAGTGTATTAGTGGAGATAGTGTATTAGTGGAGATAGTGTTTTAGTGGAGATAGTGGAGATAGTGTATTAGTGGAGATAGTGTATTAGTGGAGATAGTGGAGATAATGTATTAGTGGAGATATGGTATTAGTGGAGATAGTGTATTAGTGGAGATAGTGTATTAGTGGAGATAGTGTATTAGTGGAGATAGTGTATTAGTGGAGATAGTGTATTAGTGGAGATAATGTATTAGTGGAGATAGTGGAGATAATGTATTAGTGGAGATATGGTATTAGTGGAGATAGTGTATTAGTGGAGATAGTGTATTAGTGGAGATAGTGGAGATAATGTATTAGTGGAGATATGGTATTAGTGGAGATAGTGTATTAGTGGAGATAGTGTATTAGTGGAGATAGTGTATTAGTGGAGATAATGTATTAGTGGAGATAGTGGAGATAATGTATTAGTGGAGATATGGTATTAGTGGAGATAGTGTATTAGTGGAGATAGTGTATTAGTGGAGATAGTGTATTAGTGGAGATAGTGTATTAGTGGAGATAGTGTATTAGTGGAGATAGTGTATTAGTGGAGATAATGTATTAGTGGAGATAGTGTATTAGTGGAGATAGTGTATTAGTGGAGATAATGTATTAGTGGAGATAGTGGAGATAATGTATTAGTGGAGATATGGTATTAGTGGAGATAGTGTATTAGTGGAGATAGTGTATTAGTGGAGATAATGT